>JACRUU010000007.1:34785330-34802830 GCA_030449085.1 Kryptopterus vitreolus | reverse complement strand
ACCTCTAGCCGTGGCTAACGTCACCACCGCCGTGGACATTTATTCCTTTGGAATGTGCGCCTTAGAAGTGAGTGAGGATAAAAGAGGGGTGTGTGTGTGTGTGTGTGTGTGTGTGTGTGTGTGTGTGTGTGTGTGTGTGTATATGTATGTGTGTGTGTGTTTTCACCACCTCCGTGTGTGTGTGTGTGTGTGTGTTTGTAGATGGCTGTGTTGGAGATCAGCAATGGCGAGTCGTCCTATGTGTCACCAGAAGCCATTAATAATGCCATTCAGTCATTGGAAGACCCCCTGCAGAGAGTGAGTCTGGGATCAGTGTTTACACAAACAAACAAGTGACGTGTCCGGATTTACACACTCGTCTTTCTGAAGTGAAAGCAGGATCAGGACCCGTACATAGTTAATGAAGTGCTGTTGTGTTGTGTGCGTCTGCGATGGTGTGTGTAATGTTTGTTTATGAATATCCACAGGAGTTTATTCAGAAGTGTCTGGAGCTGGATCCCAGCAGGAGACCCACGGCTCGAGAGCTGCTGTTCCACCAGGCGCTGTTCGAGGTGCCGCAGCTGAAGCTCCTGGCGGCGCACTGCATCGTCAGCCACCAACGTGAGTGTGTCCGAGTCCCCACTGCGTCCGTACTGCGTCCCCACTCCGTCCTCACTGTGTCCCCACTGCGTCCGTACTGCGTCCCCACTCCGTCCGTACTGCGTCCCCACTCCGTCCGCACTGCGTCCCCACTGCGTCCTCACTGCGTCCTCACTCCGTCCCCACTCCGTCCTCACTGCGTCTCCACTCCGTCCCCACTGCGTCCTACACGCACCGGACCGTCACATCTCTACTGTTTATTTACACACATTATTTACCTTCATTTTCCCATCAGGAAAGATACCATAAAGTATCCATCCGTCCCAGTATTGCTCCATCCATCCATCCATACTAATATTTCTCACTCCATCCATCCATCCCTCCCAATATTGCTACATCCATCCATACTAATATTTCTCACTCCATCCATCCATCCCTCCCAATATTGCTACATCCATCCATACTAATATTTCTCGCTCCATCCATCCATCCAATATATTGCTCCATCCATCCATCCATCCATCCTAACATTTCTTGCTCCATTCCAATATTTCTCCATCCATCTATCCATCCCTCCCACTATCACTCCATCCATCAGTCTGATATTGTTATAAACACTGGGTTTAATACAGAGGTGTTCCTGTGTTGGTATTTAATGCAGCATGTGTGAATCTGTTTTGTGTTTCAGACATGATCCCCGAAAATGCTTTAGAGGAAATGACGAAGAACATGGACCCCAATCGCGTGATCATGGAGATGAAGGAAGTGCAGCTGAAGTGAGTGTTTCTCTCTCTGGCTTTAAATCAGGAGCTCAAGCAGCATGGAATAAGCATGTGCTTGAGTAAACATTTATTTTTATTTATATATATATATATATATATATAGTATATCATTGTATTTTTCTGTGTCTATATGTATGTATATATATATTAATATATATTAAAAATATAAATAAATGTGTGTATAAATGTGTGCTCCTGCAGGTTGTCCCAGTTTCCAGCGTTAGAACTTGACAAGTTCCTAGAAGATGTGAGGTGAGAAGTTTTATGTAGATTTATCAATGAATGTAAAACAATTATACTCTTCTAACACCAGACCTTGTCATTAAAAGCCCCCATTTATTTATGTATTTATTTATTTTAGTCAACAATAATGGGATGAAAATTGATTAAATGTTTCCCAGGAAACTTAATTTGCATGTAATTGTTTTTTTGTTTGTAGAGAGATGGAATAATAGATATTCAGGTGTCCCAATATTTGTGACAGTGTGTAAATGTGTAGTATTTATTTATTTATTTTTATAAACCCTGACAAAAACTCTAAAGTACGGCCATAAATATACTCTCGTGTGTGTGTGTGTGTGTGTGTGTGTGTGTGTAAACATATTATTAGATCCCCCGTTGTGAGATATAAATCCACACCTTCTGTCCATGCTGAGAGTCGGTTTATAAACTTCATGTGTTTCTTGTGCACGTGTAGGAACGGGATTTATCCGTTGACGGCGTTCGGCGTTCCTTGTCCGCAGCAGCCGCAGCAAGAGACGGTGAAGTCCCCCATCATCCCCCCCTCTGTGAAAACCCCCACACCAGAACCTGCAGAACTGGAAACCAGGAAGGTGAGAGACACATGAGGTCACGGTGCAGATTCACTAATGACACACGGATCACGCCTGGCGTGAGAGAGTTGTACCGTGTAGCGAGGCGTGTAGGTGGTGATCTTTTCATCTCGGATGATTTCCTCTTTTCTTTAAGGTGCTGCAGATGCAGTGCAACATCGAGCCTGTGGAGGAAGGAGCAAAACATCACGTGAGGGTTCCTCACACACACACACACACACACACACACACACACACACACACACACGCTTAACGTGGCTTGCATGATGTGTAATACGTTTCTTCTTCTTCTTCCGTAAACAGTTGACGTTGCTGCTGAAGCTGGAAGATAAACTGAACAGACATTTGAGTTGTGATTTGGCACCAAGTAAGTAACGTTTAACATCATTATTTATTTATTTATTTATTTGAGAGTAGGTGAGACGTAATGGATACAAGATTCGAGCATAAATCTGTCTGTCTGTCTATATATCTGTCTGTCTATCTATTTTCCCTTCATCAGTTGTCTGTCTGTCTATCTTTCTGTCTGTCTGTCTTCCCTCCATCAGTTGTCTGTGTCTATCTATCTATCTGTCTGTCTGTCTGTCTATATTTTCTCTGCATCAGTTGTCTGTTTATCTATGTATCTGTCTGTCTATTTTCCCTCCATCAGTTATCTGTCTGTCTGCCTATCTATGTATCTGTCTGTCTCTTTCTGTCTGTCTGTCTAGCTATCTATTTTTCCTCCATCAGTTGTCTGTCTATCTATCTATCTGTCTGTCTGGCTGTCGATATATTTTTTCTCTGCATCAGTTGTCTGTCTATCTATGAATCTCTTTCTCTATCTGTCTTTCTGTCTGTCTATCTATTTTTCCTCCATCAGTTGTCTGTCTATCTATCTATCTGTCTGTGGCTGTCGATATTTTTTCTCTGCATCAGTTGTCTGTCTGTCTATGAATCTCTGTCTCTATCTGTCTGTCTATCTATTTTCCCTCCATCAGTTGTCTGTCTGTCTGTCTATATATTTTTCCTCCATCAGTTGTCTGTCTATCTATTCATCTGTCTGTCTCTGTCTATCTATTTTCCCTCCATCTGTCTGTCTGCGTCTATCTGTCTGTCTGTCTGTATCTATCTCTTTTCCCTCCATCTGTCTGTCTGCGTGGTCACATGTGCAAAAAAACAACGTTTTTTTGCGTTATAACTCTGTTATACTGCATTATAACTGCTGACTTCATGTTGACTTTGTGTGCAGATGAGAATGTACAGGAGCTGGCGGTGGAGCTGGTGCAGCTGGGCTTCATCAGCGAGGTGAGTTCTGTCAGGTTTCCTCTAATCACATCAAATCCACTGCGTTATGTCATTTCTTTCATGAGTGACTTTTCCACCTTATTTAAACATTAAGGCTTGTTTAGATGTGTTTACAGAGTCATTAGAATAACATGTTTATTTATTTAAAACAGGTTTGACCTGCACTGATCTGCAGTCTGATACAGATGCTGATAGACTGTCCTTAATAAAACAATATAAACAAGTAGCGTAAACATTTTATTTGGTAAAATACACTGTAATCATTTGATGTAATAAAAATGCAGAAAAATAAATACGGGTGCTCGCCAACCATTAATAAAATGAGTGATTTAATCTTAAAACAAATGAAAAATTATATATAGCGGTAAAATATTAGTTAAACGAATAACACGTACGCGTATTTATACATATATGTAATCTCTGCACTCGTTTTTATTCCGTTTTTCCCTAAATGAACTTTCGCTGATTAACTTTAGCCACGGGTAAGAAAAATGCAGTGTTGTGGTCAAAAGTATTGACCACATCCATATTCGTCTCCTGTAAGGGCGGGGCGATATATCGAATATTAATATCGCGATAAATTTGACGATGGTGTAAAATTGTAAAATAATATAAAAAAATTAAATATTGCATATTTTAAATTCAAGCAAGTGGGGGGGGGGGGGTGCACAAAGTTTTGTCCGTAACACTATTTGGAATGTTTTTGTGCTACATCTGAGAACACTAATATAAATGTGTGTGTGTGTGTGTGTCGTGTAGGGCGATCAGCCGCGTCTCACCACCGTGCTTGAGGAGGCCTTCTCAAAGTTCTACAGCCGCAACGGCTCTCTGAATCCCGTCACCGTTTCCTCGTAGCAGAGCGGTGGACACGCGTTTCGCCGCCGCTCCTCCTCATCCTCCACCACGGGACAGGACTTTAGCGCTCAGTCACACGAAGGACTGGGCGTACGCGGCTTCTCGCCAAAACCCCCCCCCCCCCACCTGCCCCGCCCCCCTCCCTCTCCCCCTCCCCAGCAGGGAACGAATCGGGAGCCTCGCTTGCACGACGATCCCTGCGTTTTTCTATCGTTCTTCACGCTGCTGTAGGTGGCGCCAAAGTGTCGCCTGACATTCGTGTGTCGATCTCTCTCTCTCTCTCTCTCTCTCTCTCTCTCTCTCTCTCTCTCTGTAGCGCCACCTGCTTCTCTGAGAAACAACAGTTATTGTTAAAGTCAGTATTACAAGCTGTGTTCTTTTATTTTTATTTAATGTTTATTATTATTACTTAACAGTATCTCTCTCTGGATTTGGGTTGTGTTTTTGGTGTGGTTTATATCAGAGCCTTGTTTTGTTTGTATTTTCAGTACGTACGCGACGCGTGAGCCGATCTTCATACGGGAAGGTGAATGTCAGGTCGCGTGGTCTGCCGGCGCCGCGCTCACTTTTTAAAGCTGCATTTCTGAAACGAACGCTGACGGTTTAAAAAAAAAAAACAAAAGCAAGGTTTCCTTCATAACCCTGGGGAAGATGTGTCAGGAAGGTACGACTGGGTGTTCTGTTACACAGATTTCATCATCGGAGCGTCTATCTATAATTCTGTATATTATATAATGACTGTGGTTCAATGGAAAAAGACAATACTGTGAATGGGCGGAGCTTTTGGGGCAGGGGGCGGGGTTTAGATCAGGTCGCTTATTTATCATTTACATTCGAAACATTCTCCACTTTCTCGGCGTTTTAGCGACTCTTTGTGAATGTATGAATTTGCTGTATATTTTCACCGCCAAGGTGTGTTTTTTTTTTTTTTTTTTTGCCGTGTGTTTTCGTGTGACGAAGGGCGCTCAACCCACCCCCCTCCCCCCTCGTCCTCCCCCCCTCCCCCTCCCCCTTTTCCACCTTCTGATTTTGGTTCTGAAACGTGCCTTCAGTCGATTCCGGGTTAAAAAAGGCTCAAGTTTTCCCTCCGCTCACTATCTGATGCGTTTCTGCTTCATGCTTTCTGCTCGGCTTGTAGATCGGTCAGGATGCATTAATATTATTATTATTATTATTATTATTATTATAGGACGGGGATTTACGGAGGGATATTTGTTGTGTACTATAGGATGGGAGGACGCGTGTGAAGGTGTATAGATGTATAGTGGTTGCGGTTGCTGGTGTTTTTGGAGGTAAAAATGGAGAGGTCTCTTTTTGCACACTGTTAAAAAACAGCATTTCCCCCCCCAACACACACACACACACACACACACACACACACATACATATATATATATATAGTGGATATTACCACACTTGGGTTGTGATGGTGTTGGGCTTCTGAACTTGGATCGGTTGGTCAGACAATCAGTCGATCGAGTCGGAAATGATCATCAATTATAAAATCAAATATGGAGATTTTAATCAAAAGCACATTTTGCTTTTTCATCTTCTAATAAAAAAACAAACACGTAAATAAAAGCAAGCTGTTATTATCCAAAACACAACAGGGTTGGTATTATGTGTTGAGAAGCACATCACGCTCGTATGTGTGCTTTACACAACAGGCAGAAATAGATCAATAATAATAATAATAATGATGAATATTTTCTTTTGTGTGAGATAAAATGATTGTTATGCTCTGTGCAGTTGATTTGCGGGGTGGAAGGGGGGGGGGATGGGGATGGGGGGGGGGGTTCTGTATCTTTTACACACGAAAAGCGCAAAAAACGACGACGTTGCACCGTTTTGTTGATGATAAAGAAAAACACTTCCTCAACTTTCTGCGTCTTTTCTTACCTCCGGAACGAACCAATCAGGAGCGCGCATGGCAGCAAAACCCCGCCCCCGAGCGCTGATGGTGTCAATCACACTGCGTTATAACGTCTACAAGTCTCTATTCAGTCTCGTGTTGTGAAAAACTTTCCAATCCTTTCCCTGCGACACCGGATTCGGAATAAATCAGTAACAACAAGTAAACAAACAATGCAGTCGGTAAAATAAAACTCCAGTAAACGTGCAAAAGAATTTACACCTTCAAATCCACACTAGTGATTTATTAAGATTATAATCTTCTTATTGTCGTGTTTTTAGTGCAGCAGTTTAAACAATTCATCATAAGATTCCCTGCTCATCAATTTATTTATTATTAACTTTAATAGTTTGTACAGTTTGGAGGAGGTTAAATATAAACCTAATAATCACACTGTATTTTAGGAACAAATCATACATTAATGCAATTAATACAATCTATAAAGTGATAATAAGATTACACAAAAAGATAATGATTTATTCCTGTGCTGGACGATAATAACAATAATAATAATAATAATAATAATAATAATAATAATAATGTGTTTATTCCTGGTGTAAAAAGGGAATTTATGGGAGAAAAATATTTATAAAGATTAAAGTGTCATTATAAACGTTTTATTCCTCCACTAAGTCTCTCTGTAACAGCTTTATAAACTCTAACACCAGATTTTTATCTTTTTAATAACAAATTTCCTGTTTTCTGATCTCGATTCATAAAATCATTAGAACAAAACCTTCTTTTTAAACACTTTTAAAAAATGGTTTAAATATTTGCGCGAGTTTTAACATCATTTATTTCTCTCTCGGGCTTAAACTGCGTTTTGGTTGCAGCAAAAGAAGGCGTTAAACAGCGCCACCTGCTGTGTGCGGAGGATTACTGCGTGTTTGCTTTTCTTATCCACTCGTAAATAAAAAGGAATGAACGATTTCACACAATGTGTAAAAAGTAAGACTTTGAAATTGAAACTTAATCTCACAAAACAAAGAATGAACCACATTATTGTATTATTGGTAAGTAATAAATAAAGTGTTTATGTACAGTACCTTACATATAAACATAATGAAACTCTGTACTCTCAGCCAATCAGAAAGCAGCATTTCTGTACTTAGCCAATAGGAGCAGACGTGTACGATCTTATCTAGAGCGATGTATAAATAGTGCTTTAAGTCTAAGAATAAATTGATTCAGGTGTGATTGATACAAACTGAAGGTATAAAATAAACATAAACAGCATATTATTGATGTTTTCCTGGACAGTGAGAAGGAGAAGAAGAAGTGTTATTATGGGATGTTGTTGGAAGAGATCGGGGTTTTCAGTGGTGGTGTGAAGACGCAGCAGTGTCTCTGTTGTTGGGACGTCCAGGGGAGGTCTGGAAGTTCATTCCACCACCTCGATACCAGAACAGAGAAGAAGAGCCTTGAGCTGATCTTTAACTCTTCCCCTGAGAGAAGGTGGATGGAATCAGGTGGATCAGTGATCAGTGTGAGACGCTCTCAGACAGCGATGGTGCGCTACAGGAGGGGATGAGGAGATTTCTGAGGGATGAAGATCCATGTTTGTGTTTATAGACGAGCGTCAGTGTTTTGGATGTGATGCATGCAGCAGTGGGGGGGGGGGGGGTTTTAGGCAGGGTGGAGTGGGGGTGGAGCGGGTGCAGCAATTGGGGGGGGGCGATGGATGGAGCGGGGGGGTGCAGCAGTGGGGGGGGCGGGAGGGTTCGAGTGCAGAAGTACAGCAGTGTAGGGGGGGTGGGAGGAGCAGTGGGGGAGCAGTGGGGGGGTGTGAGAGAGGATTTAGTGGTTTAGTGTTTACTGGGACGACGCTGCAGTGGGTTGTATGGAGTGTACTGGGATTGTGTAGTGGGTTGTATGGAGCGTACTGGGACGACGCTGCAGTGGGTTGTATGGGGTGTACTGGGACGACGCTGTAATGGGTTGTATGGAGCGTACTGGGACGACGCTGCAGTGGGTTGTATGGAGCGTACTGGGACGACGCTGCAGTGGGTTGTATGGAGTGTACTGGGATTGTGTAGTGGGTTGTATGGAGCGTACTGGGACGACGCTGCAGTGGGTTGTATGGAGTGTACTGGGACAACGCTGTAATGGGTTGTATGGAGCGTACTGGGACGACGCTGAAGTGGGTTGTATGGAGTGTACTGGGACAACGCTTGTGTAGTGGGTTGTATGGAGCGTACTGGGACGACGCTGAAGTGGGTTGTATGGAGTGTACTGGGACGCTGTGTAGTGGGTTGTATGGAGCGTACTGGGACGACGCTGCAGTGGGTTGTATGGAGTGTACTGGGACGCTGCTGCAGTGGGTTGTATGGAGTGTACTGGGATTGTGTAGTGGGTTGTATGGAGTGTACGTAGTGGGTTGTATGGAGCTGGGACGACGCTGAAGTGGGTTGTATGGAGTGTACTGGGACAACGCTGTAATGGGTTGTATGGAGCGTACTGGGACGACGCTGAAGTGGGTTGTATGGAGTGTACTGGGACAACTGCTGTAGTGGGTTGTATGGAGCGTACTGGGATTGTGTAGTGGGTTGTATGGAGCGTACTGGGACGACGCTGCAGTGGGTTGTATGGAGTGTACTGGGATTGTGTAGTGGGTTGTATGGAGTGTACGTACTGGGACTGCAGTGGGTTGTATGGAGTGTACGTACTGGGATTGTGTAGTGGGTTGTATGGAGCGTACGTGTGCGGTGAGGAGAATTCTCAGACTGTATTCATGTTCATCCCAACACTGTTTTATTGCTGGACAAAGATCTTCCATGTGGAGCAGTTCCTCCCGGAGCGCCGTGTCGGAGCAGGTTCGAGTCTCCGAGCGCAGTGAACCCAAAACTGGGCGCTTTTATGGAAGAAACTCAAACGGGTGTAAAATTCAGGGATATTTTTGTCCCTAAATTGTATAAAAGCATTTCCTGAAATAAGGAGAAGAAATATATATATAAAAAAAGCCTTGTTGTTTTTTTTTGTTGTTTTTTTTATTATTAATTGTTCCAAAAGATCTTGGAAGAAAACATTAGCCCTTGCACAAATGCACAATTAAAAAACATCAAAACTTGAGCGTTAGTTTGTTGTAATCAGCATGCAGACCAAGACCATCCAATCGGTATCTCTTATTTCACGATAGGAGAAGGAAAAAAGGTACATCGAGGCAGAAAAATAAATAATCTCGTTAAAAAACACCTCATTGACACGTTAAAAAGGCGACGAGTCCCAAAGACGTGAAAACGTACAAATTGAGAACTTCCTTTACAATGTGTAGAATGTAAAAAGGAATACAAAACGGTACAAAGCACTTCATATTCACATTACTGACGTTAGGTATTGGCTTTTTATTGGTTGAATATTGTATTGAGGCACAACATGAGCCATTGAGCCTTTTCATTTTCTCCTTTTTTATGAAAATATTCACCGAATCCTGCAGAGACTCGGAAAAAAACCCCATTTGTAATAGATGTTTTTGACCAAAGCGAGTTCAGGATGGGAAAGACTCGGCCCGTGTTGCCTGGTTGACTTCAGTAGCACCACAAATCAGCATCGCGTCCTGCAGAACATCCGGCTCGGAGGCGTGAAACCCGCTCCGGGAAAACCTCACGCCGCGATTCCCTTTTATTCCGACTTCTGAGGCCATTGTTCTTTTATTTCTTCAAACACTGGTACATGAATCCTCGCGGGTTCAGGACGTAACGCTCCGAGTTGAGGAACTTGAGGTACTGCGGGACGCCGGAGCGCGGAGCCACGTAGGACACGTCCGGAGAAACCGCCATGACCTCGGCGATCTTCTGCTTCATCTCCATTATCTCCTGATCCTGCTTCAGGAGCTTCACTGCACAGGAACACAGACGGGAATAATCGTTAACATGTGATGTTGATGTTTATCGATGGAGTGTGCAGATGTGATGTTGATATTTATGTATGGAGTGTGCAGATGTGATGTTGATGATGGAGTGTGCAGATGTGATGTTTATGTTTATGGAGTGTGCAGATGTGATGTTTATGAAGTGTACAGATGTGATGTTTATCGAGTGTACAGATGTGATGTTGATGTTTATGGATGGAGTGTGCAGATGTGATGTTTATGGAGTGTACAGATGTGATGTTGATGTTTATGAAGTGTGCAGATGTGATGTTGATGTTTATGGAGTGTGCAGATGTGATGTTGATGGAGTGTGCAGATGTGATGTTTATGAAGTGTACAGATGTGATGTTGATGTTTATGGATGGAGTGTGCAGATGTGCTGTTTATGGAGTGTGCAGATGTGATGATGATGTTTATGGAGTGTGCAGATGTGATGTTTATGATGTACAGTGTATGGAGTGTGCAGATGTGATGATGTTGATGGAGTGTGCAGATGTGATGTTGATGTTTATGGATTGAGTGTGCAGATGTGATGATGATGTTGATGGAGTGTGCAGATGTGATGTTTATGAAGTGTACAGATGTGATGTTGATGTTTATGGATGGAGTGTGCAGATGTGATGTTTATGAAGTGTACAGATGTGATGTTTATGGAGTGTACAGATGTGATGTTGATGTTTATGGAGTGTGCAGATGTGCAGATGTGATGTTTATGATGATGTTTATGGAGTGTGCAGATGTGATGTTTATGGAAGTGTACAGATGTGATGTTGATGTTTATGGAGTGTACAGATGTGATGTTTATGGAGTGTGACAGATGTGATGTTGATGTTTATGGATGGAGTGTGCAGATGTGATGTTTATGGAGTGTGCAGATGTGATGTTGATGTTTATGAAGTGTACAGATGTGATGATGATGTTTATGGAGTGTGCAGATGTGATGATGTGTTTATGGAGTGTGCAGATGTGATGTTGATGTTTATGGAGTGTGCAGATGTGATGTTGATGTTTATGGAGTGTGCAGATGTGATGTTGATGTTTATGGATGTGTGCAGATGTGATGTTGATGTTTATGGAGTGTGCAGATGTGATGTTGATGTTTATGGAGTGTACAGATGTAATGTTGATGTTTATGGATGGAGTGTGCAGATGTGATGTTTATGAAGTGTACAGATGTGATGATGATGTTTATGGAGTGTGCAGATGTGATGTTTATGGAGTGTGCAGATGTGATGTTGATGTTTATGGATGGAGTGTGCAGATGTGATGTTGATGTTTATGGAGTGTGCAGATGTGATGTTGATGTTTATGGATGGAGTGTGCAGATGTGATGTTTATGAAGTGTACAGATGTGATGATGATGTTTATGGAGTGTGCAGATGTGATGATGATGTTTATGGAGTGTGCAGATGTGATGATGATGTTTATGGAGTGTGCAGATGTGATGTTGATGTATTGATGTTGATGTATGGAGTGTGCAGATGTGATGTTTATGATGTTTATGGAGTGTGCAGATGTGATGTTGATGTTTATGGATGTGCAGATGTGATGATGTGATGTTTATGGAGTGTGCAGATGTGATGTTGATGTTTATGGAGTGTGCAGATGTGAGATGTGATGTTTATGGAGTGTGCAGATGTGATGATGATGTTTATGGAGTGTGCAGATGTGATGATGATGTTTATGGAGTGTGCAGATGTGATGATTGATGTTTATGGAGTGTGCAGATGTGATGTTTATGAGTGTGCAGATGTGATGTTGATGTTTATGGAGTGTGCAGATGTGATGTTGATGTTTATGGATGTGTGCAGATGTGATGTTTATGGAGTGTGCAGATGTGATGTTGATGTTTATGGATGGAGATGTGCATGTGATGTTTATGAAGTGTGCAGATGTGATGTTGATGTTTTTGGAGTGTGCAGATGTGATGTTGATGTTTATGGAGTGTGCAGATGTGATGTTGATGTTTATGGAGTGTGCAGATGTGATGTTGATGTTTATGGAGTGTGCAGATGTGATGTTGATGTTTATGGAGTGTGCAGATGTGATGTTTATGGAGTGTGCAGATGTGATGTTTATGATGTTTATGTGTAGGAGTGTGCAGATGTGATGTTTATGGAGTGTGCAGATGTGATGTTGATGTTGATGGAGTGTGCAGATGTGATGTTGATGTTTATTGGAGTGTGCAGATGTGATGTTGATGTTTATGGAGTGTGCAGATGTGATGTTGATGTTTATGGAGTGTGCAGATGTGATGTTTATGGAGTGTGCAGATGTGATGTTGATGTTTATAGTGTGTGCAGATGTGATGTTTATGGAGTGTGCAGATGTGATGTTGATGTTTGATGTGATGATGTGACTTTCCCGCACCCTGCGCGAGCTCCAGCTGTCTCCTGGCGTCTCCCAGCGCTGAGAACAGGTCGAGTTTGAGACGCGTCTCTGCGCTCAGGTTGTATTCTAAATGCTGAGCTTTATCCTGCAGAGACGACAGAGCGGAGAGCAACGCGTCGGCCTCCTGCTCCGAACACCGCTGTTTCTTCAGAGACTGAAAACAAACAGCAAAACATTTCATTGTAAAGAGGAAACTGGTCTGGAATTTCACTCCGGGATAACCACCATGAGCCGGAAGTGTCGCGCTGCAACTTCACTTCAGGAAAAGGAGGATCGAAAGGAAATAATAAAGGTTTAATTATTATTATAGTAAGAAACAATAAAGATAACGTCACTCTCAGAACTGCTCTTCTTTTTTTGTCCACCAGATGTCCTCATTGGTCACTTTATGTTCTTCTCCCTGTTTGTTAGATTCTTTATTGTCGCCTGTTTTTAATTGTCTTATTTTTTAAAGTCTTTTTTGTATTTATGAACAGTTTTACTCCATTTTTATTCTCCTGTTCACGCGTTACAATCTGTCACATTATAAAGGACCCTCTCATTAAAGATCAACCCCAATCCAAACCCCATTCCTGACAAAACACAAACAAAATAAAATAAAAAACAAGCCAGTAAACAATCACAGATAAAACTCATGTATACATTAGTGACATCTAGTGGTCAATAAAAGCATAAACATGGCAGAGCATTGAGAGGATCCCAAAATGTTTGTGAATGTTTTAGGGCTTTGAAAATAAACATGCTTTATTTATTTATTTATTTATCTATTTGTTTATGGAGCGTGCAATATTTGTGCTCCATTAAAACTGAAAAAGTATTTACAGAAATAAAGGGGGGGCAAACTTTTTAGCTCAGGGGTCACATTGACTTTTAAAATGTGTCAGAAAATATACATATAAAATACAAACATATAATAAACACATTAATATTAAAACTGTATATGTATAATACACATGTATAATACACATAATGCGCCACCTGGTGGAACATCAGGGAATTACATGACACACACACACTACACACTCATTTATACACACTACACACACACTACACACTAACACACACTCATTTATACACACTAACACACACACTACACACTAACACACAATCATTTATACATTTATACACACTAACACACACACACCACACACACACACACACACTAACACACTATCATTTATACACACTAACCCACAACACTACACACTAAACACACACGACACACTTTAACCACACCATACACACTAACCACACATTTAACACTACACACAAACACACTCATTAAACACACACACACTCATTTAATAACAACAAACACACTAACACACACTAACACACTAACATGCTCATTTATACACACTAACACACACTCATTTATACACACTACACACTAACACACTCATTTATACACACTACACACTAACACACTCATTATACACACTAACACACACACACTACACACTAACACACACAATCACACAATCATTTATACACACTAACACACACACTACACACTAACACACGCTCATTTATACACACTACACACTAACACACTTATTTATACACACTAACACACACAAACACACACTCATTTATACACACTAACACACACACTACACACTAACACACAATCATTTATACACACTAACACACACTCATTTATACACACTAACACACACACTACACACTAACACAGACACACTACAGCCAATCATCAATTAATCACACACACTTAATCACACAAAAAGAGAGACAACACACAGGAAGCCGAGCACACAATATGTGTAAAAACAACACAAATGAAAGTATCACACACGTCCATGAAAAGGAGGAGAAAGGAATGTTTACCTCGACGTCTTTCTCTAGTGATAAGACTCGAGTATCTTTGCCCTGATGTTCCAGCTGTAGCTGTTTATATTCCGCGTCCAGATCTCGAGCTCTCTTCCGTAATAACTGTGTCTCTCCGTGTTCCTGCCTGGAGAGAAAACACACAACAACAACAACAACAACAACAACAAACACCGTGTCAGGAGATTCTCCCCGTCCTTACTGTAGTGTTGCACGATATATCAGTATTAGAAATGTATCGTTACATCCTGCTTTTCAAAATGAAAAGATTCGTCACTTTATTAGTACAACTACTGAAAAAAGAACGACTGTAGTTCCACGTATTGGACAGTAGGGGGCAGTGTGGACACATTGTTATTTGTATAGAGCGTTTAACAATTAAGGCAATTAACAAGTAACTTGAAATTTGTAGCATAAAACAAAAAAAAATGTAGATTTTAATATTTACTTTATTTTAGTTTCATACTTGAAAACATTGTGCATTTATTAATAAATAAAAACAAACTTCCATTATTCAATTTCTGTTTATTTGTCATAGTATTGATTTATTAATATTATGACATATTTATTGTTTTGTTTTTTTAATAAAAATGTACAGAAATCCAAAAGCTAAATGCGCTCCAAAAATATTGGCACCCATAAATAAAAAGAATGGGAAACGCTGGCGTGAATAAATCACTGTAGCAAAACAGATTCATCTCACAGTGAAAATATTAATATAAGTTATTAAACCTTGAATTGGCAAAATTTTATTTCATAAATGTAACTTAAAAAATAAAATACAATATGTACCATAATTATTGGCACCTCTGCAAACGTCCCTTTCGCAGTATTAAATATGAGGTTCAAGACATGTTTTGTAACGCACAAAGCTGCACACTCACAGGGATCATGACCTTCATAAATCAGTGTGAGGAAACTCTCCTGCAGATTACAGAATGTGTTTGAAAAAGGAAAATTCCAGGACAGGAGAATTGTGGGAGCGCTGTATTACGGCACAAGGCAGGCGACGTTGAAGGTGACGGCGTGTAAACGTAGATAAATATTACATTTTTGATACTTGTGTTGTTCTGTACGGGGAAGCAGGAATGTGTAACTTACACTGAATATCTCCGTTCATGTTTGTTTCCTCACCTGTTCGATGCATTGCGTAGTAAAAACGCCGCCTCGTCAAATTTCTGGGTCCGAAGTTCCAGGAGTTGTTTTTCTGCTGACAATCGGCTCTCTGTCTCTGTTCGGACTTTCTTCTCCAACACGGCACAACTCTGTTTATCCTTCTGCCTGGATTTGGTCAGATACTGAAGTCTGCCGGGAAAAGAAGTAAAAATTACGACAAATAAAGCGATTATTTGTCAACACAGAGAGAAGTTACGTTCCCATAGGTTCCTTCAAACAGCCATATGAGCACCAGTGTTGAACGATATACCGGTACTAGAACGGTATCGCGATTCCCTGCTTTTAAAAACGATACGTTATTTTATTAGAACTGGTACTTTGAAAAACAGGCCTGTAGGGGGCAGTGTGTGCACATTGTTTGCACGCTGAATTTTATTCCCTCTCGGATGCACGCCGACTTTTCTGCCGATGACATTTATTTATGTATTTTAATCAATTTTAAAATGTATACATTTTAAAATTAGGCGTTTATTAATAAATAAAAACAAACTTCCATTATTTAATTTTTTTGTTCAAAATATCGATTTGGTATTGGTATCGTGATGTTTAATGTAGTTTGCACATCGACGTTTTGGCATCGTGACAAAAGCACAAACAGTAAAATCACGTTCGGCTATTTGTTCCACTTTAATGCAAGAAAAACGATGGTTATTTAAAAAAAGAGAATATTTTTAGAAACACAAATTTGTTTTTATTTTGAGATTTGTAGAATTTAGCGGACTTGTGACATAAAGCTGAGGAGTAAAGAGCATAGCGCCCACCGGTGGCAGCTCAGTAAGGCTGGGATGTGAACTCAGGACCTTCTAAAAGTGCTTTTATTTACACTCTAATAATGGGGAGCTCGTGTGAGGTCATGTGACCATCACGGACTGATTATACAACATTATAACCTTTTATCGCATGAACATTACAGCACAGTGAAATTGTTTTTGCGAGCTGGGGTCAGATTGCAGGGTCAGCCATGATGCAGCGCCCCCTGGAGCACAGATGGTTAAGGGTCTTGCTGAAGGCCCCAAGAGTGGCGATACCGGGGCTCGAACCCCTGACCTTCTGATCGGCGCTTTAAACCAAATCCACTGATCCTGCCTCCCACTCCCCAAGCCCCTCCCCTCCCATCCCCAAGCCCCTCCCCTCCCCAAGCCCCTCCCCAAGCCTCCCCAAGCCCCTCCCCTCCCCCATATACAGACTGAAGAGCTCCAGATGTAAGAAATGGCTCACTTGTTCTGCAGAAGTTCGTTGGCGTGTCTGAGCAGCGAGACTTCCGGCCGCATGCTGTTCTCGCTGTTGGTGAGGTTACAGACGTGACTGCGTAACTCCTGCTCGTTCTGTCTGCTCGTCTGCAGCTCCACCTTCAGCTTCCTCATCTCCTGCTCCAACCTGCACATGAGCACTGGTTATTACACACCACTGTTTCCCGTTCTGTTTAAAAGCTCTGTTTTATATTAAAGCATCAATGTTACATCACTTTCAAAGAGATTATGTGTATGACAATGTTCAATATCCCCTAAAAAAAGTGTGCATGATGTAAACACTATATATACATGGATTGTGATATTAGAACGTCCCTGTGCACGTGCAGCTCTTCTCATAAACGCCATTCTTCTGGGAGGATGTTGTTCAGTAGTGGGGATTTATGGAGATTTATTCCCCCACAGCGGCGTGAGTAAAGTCGGCTCGTGATGTCGTGATGATGGCGGTGAGGTGAGGAGGCGTTCTGCGCTCTGCACTATAGCGCGAGATCGTCTGCTCTAACCATGTTTGCACTGACGCCATTTCTTTGCAGAAGTGTTTATCCAGAGCAAGTCGATCAAACACCGGCTTAAAAGGTTTTGTTTAAGGTTCCTGATCTTCATGGACTCTGTGCACATGTTAGTAGGTTCAAGTCTCCGAGTTTGAGTGAATTATGGGAAAATCTCGTGTTCCTGCGTCCATAAACGTCCTGTACGATTATACTTTGTGGTTTTGGGGA
>JACRUU010000007.1:34740330-34777830 GCA_030449085.1 Kryptopterus vitreolus | reverse complement strand
ACACACCCCACAACCCCACACCACACACCACATACCCACACACCCACCCACACAACACCACACACACAACCCCCCCCACACACTCCAAACACAGACACAACACACACACACACCCCACACACCCAGAACACCACACCACACACACACACCCCACATAACACCTCACACACACACACACACACACACACACACACCACCAAACACACACCGCCCACACCCCCACCCCACGCACACACACACACACACACAACACAGCACCACACACACACACACACACATACACACACACACACACAACACATGCGTACACACACACACAATACACCACACACACACACACACACACACACACACACACACACAAACACACACACACATACACACACACAACAGACACACACACACATCACACACACAACACACACAACACACACACACACACACACACACACCACACACACACACACACACAACACACACACACACACACACACACACACACACACACACACACACAGCACACACACACACACACACACACACACACACACACACACACACACACACACACACACACACACACACACACAAACACACACACACAGCAAACACACACACACACACACACACACACACACACACACACACATACACACATACACCACACCACACTCAAACACCCACACGCACACACACACACACACACACGCACACACACACTGCACACACACACACACACACACACACACACATACACACACACACACACACACACACACACACACACAGCACACACACACACACACACACACACACACACACACACACACACACACACACACACACACACACACACACACACACACACACACACACAGCACACACACAACACACACAATACACACAAACACACACATCATGCACACAGGTGCAGCACACACACACACACACTGCCCCCTACGGTACAATAATCAGAACTGCAAACATCGAGGTATCGTCTTTAAAAGCAGGGAATCGCGATACTTTTCTAATACTGATATATTGTTCAATACCGGCGTGAAACGGAGCTCCGTGGTGCTGAAAACCAAAACAAATAAATAAATAAACCCAGAACATAACGAAGTAAATCACCAGTGTGCAGCAAACAGGTGCGAGAGGTTGGCGTACGGGTTCTTCAGGTCTCTCAGCCTGAGTGACGTCTCCGTGTAGACGAGAAGAATCCATAACGTCACAGTTGACAGGCAGATGCCTTTCTCTGGGGAGGAAAGCAGAGAGAAATGGGTTCAGGAAATCCGACACTCCGTTCTATAGAATCCGGAATAAAGTAATGGGATTAGTCAGGAAGAATTACGATGCTAATCAGGTTCCGTTTCAGCAGCGAGGAGATTCTCCTGCTTACCTGTGTGCCATATATAGTTGAGTAACACGTATGTGCTGGCTGCAAAAAACAGCCAGTGAAGAGGGACGAAGATTAAACAGAATATATCCAGCGTAAAGGCTGCGCACACAAACACCATACAGATGGCCTGAGAACAGACACGGAAGATCAGTCAGATACCGACGTGTCAGGGTTTTTTCACTGCCGGCATGAAAATGCTTCAAAACACCAAAATCCTATATTTAATAAACATATTATAGTCTTTATCCTTTTATAGTTACATGAAATGTCACATAAAGTCCCTTTTACATCTTTACACAGGTTATAAAGGAAGCGTCTCAGTGCAAAGTCTTTATTTCTTTACATTTAAAGGAGAGATTCTGTATGACGATCTCACCTCATGTTTTCTCACCAGGGATTTTAGACTCGCTGACGTGCTGCATAAAGAGGTTATGTCTGGGTGCCAATAATTGTGACACACACACACACACACATATATATTTAAGAAGGATTTATTTTTTTTAATATATATAAAAGCGTGTTTGATAATGTTTAATCAGCACAAGAGGAATTTTTATGAAGATGGAGGGAATAAAGACAATGATTTATGAGATGATGATTTGCTCAGATTCACCAAGGGTGCCAATATTAATGGAGTGCACTGGATATAAAGATGTGCATGTAAAGAATCAAACATTTTGCTCTGGTTAAAAAGAGAATATAATAAACACGCATGACATTTGGCGGTAGTTGAGGGTTGTAAAGGCAGTGGGAATTGTAGTGGTGTTGCTGGGATTCGAACTTGTGACCTACTGAAGCGCAGCGCAATAACAATCTGAAATCTGTATCATATAAAGGACATTAATAAAGTAATTTCGATATAATCATTAATGAATTCACTTCACCATTGTTAAAACAAAATAGAGCAAATAAATCAATTTAGAATTTTTTAAAAATGATTCCTTAAATGATTCTTTAAATGATTCCTTAAATGATTCCTTAAATGATTCCTTAAATGATTTCCGATAGAACAGAATGGGCTCCGAACCCTCTGCTAGTTTACTGCTTAAGGATTAGTGGACCTAAGGCTGGGGGGGTTGGAGATCAGTGGTTTAACGGTGCTGGATTACTGATGGGATGGTCAGGGGGTTCGAGCCCCGTTTTCACCAAGCTGCCACTCTTGGGCCCTTGAGCAAGGCCCTTAACTCTCTGTGCTCCAAACTTTCAAAAACAAACTGTGATATTAAACTGCTCTGTGACAAATAAAGACTATTCTATTCGGCAGGTCATGAGTTTGGTGAAACACCGTTTCGGGGCCCCTGAGCAAGGCCCTTAAGCACGTGAATGCATTCGATGTGCAGAGAAGACTCAGAGCTGTAATATGAACAAAGGGATCTGAGAGCAGAGCTCCAGCAGAATCCTCCATGGCATTGTGAGGTCCGCGCTGGAGGACGTTCCTCATGATGAGGCTGGCTCACAGTGTCTCAGATCCCTCTGTCCATATTACAGCTTCGAGTCTTCTCTGCGGTTAAGGGCCGGGCTCAGGGGCCCAGGAATGGTGTGGTGTGGTTGGGATTTGAACTCATAACCTTCAGGTCCAATAAGCCTTAACCACTAACCTACCAAAGGATTCTGTTCAATGTTTGACTGTCAGATGTTTCTCCACCGTATCAGGCAATAAAGGAGGAGACTATAGCACGAGGCGTAAATAATAATAATAATAATAATAATATGATGTCATAATAATAATAATAATAATAATAATAATAATGATGATGATGTCATACACAAGTTTTTAGTCAATTTCTTGATAATAAAATGGACTTTAGCTTTTCTTTCTTTACATATTCAGCACTGAGACTTGAACCCCTGCCCTTCTGATCATTAACACAGTTTAGTTTGAGATAAAACGTAACTTTTAAAGTCTTCAACAGGTTGAAGAATAAATAAATGTTATTTATTCACTGATAAAAAAGTAAATAAACAGATGTTTTGAGGGCAGATAGACAGCGTGAATGTGGTGTAAAAGTGCCTACCAGGCCGTGGCAGTGGAACGTGGTGTAAACGGTGCCGAGGAAGAGCCAGCAAGGCCACAGATACTCCAACCGGAACTCCAGAATAAAGTCGGCCAGAAGCACCACGATCCACACCGTCATGAACTTCAGGAACGAGTACGCACTGGAACCATGCGCGAGAACAAACAGACACGGAATAAACACGTGGAATTCACACAAAGAACATAAATTACAACTTTACACTTTATACACTTTTACATTTTTTTTATAAAGATATCATCGCTTTTTTATATTTGTATTTTATTTCTTTTTTATTTTAATAAATTTTTTTGTTTTTTAATTAATTTTTTATCTAGATTTATTTATTATATCTGCACTATTTTCTTTTTTTTTAATATGTTTTACATGTTTACATGTCGTAAAAAGCATTTCACTGCATGTTGTACTGTGTGTGTGTGTGTGTGTGTGTGTGTGTGTGTGTGTGTGGTGTGTGTGTGTGTGTGTGTGTGTTAGTGACAAATACAATTTTCATTTAACTTTATCTTAATGTTTTATTGTATATTTTTATAGCTTTTTCCCAAGATTTCATTTATGCACTCAAAATTCTGCCCCTGGTTCATTAAACCCCCATTATTATTATTATTATTATTATTATTATTATTTTTATTATCTATTATTATTATTATTGCTATTATTATTATTATTATATTATTATTATTATTATTATTATTATTATTATTATTATTATTATTATTATATTATTATGTTATTATTATTGTATTTATTATTATTATTATTATTATTTTCACAGTCTGTTGTGTCACCAAAAGTATTTGGACACCTGACTTTTCCCCTGTATTGTGTTTTTCCTCCTCAAAAATGTTACCACAAACCGCAAACAATTAAACTACAAATATAGACATAAATAAAATATAATGCAAATACATATTTGATATAATTAGATATAACCAATTATTTCTAATTTATTATATTCATTTTTGATGTACTTATTTGTTTGTTGGAGGAGCATTTTGATTGCTTTACAAACCACATTGGATGAATATATAAAATAACACATTTAAAAATCACTTTAATCTTAAGTTGTTTTTTTATGAATGAACGAATGTAGGATATAAAATAATTTCTGGACGACATGCGCAATAAACATGGCTTTTTTTAATACACTCATTTATTTTTGTGGTATAATATATAATTTTCAATTATATAATATATTTACTAATAAATATGAATATTTCTTAATAACACATAATAGTAATATTTAAAAAAAAAAATATATATATATATTATTTTGTTATTTTATATGATCATTTTTATGTGCATCCTCTGCCCGTGTTTTCACCGCCTTAGATGTTTTGTGGATGAGAAGAAAGCAAAATCAAAGTGTGTGTGTGTGTGTGTGTGTGTGTGTGTGTGTGTGTGTGTGTGCGCGCGCGCGCGTGTTTTTCTTCTTGTCTGACTGAGCGCGTTAATGTTTTCCCCCGGATTCCTGAGCTCGGGGTTTTTGCGGCGGTGGTGACGGTGGTGGTGATGATGGAGGTGATGGTGATGGTGATGGCGGTGGTGATGGCGGTGGTGACGGTGGTGGTGGTGATGATGGCGGTGATGATGGAGGTGATGGCGGTGGTGATGGGTGATGGGTGGTGACGGTGGTGACGGTGGTGGTGATGATGGCGGTGATGGTGATGGCGGTGGTGATGGTGGTGATGGTGGCGGTGATGGAGCTCAGACCGAGGCGCAGGCCGGAGCTCAGGCCGCGGTCATGGCTGCAGTTACGGCGTTGTGGAGCGGCGGCTCCGGCGCCTCTTTTGTTTCTCACTTCCTTTGTTCAGCATCCTTTTGTGTTCGGTTACCATGGCAACCTCTGATCTCATCACCTGAAGTGTTTCTCTCTCCCTCTCTCTCCCTCCCTCTCTCTCTCTCTCTCTCTCCTCTCTCTCTCCCTCTCTCTCCTCTCTCTCCCCCTCTCCTCCTCTCCTCTCCTCTCTCATCTCTCTCTCTCTCTCTTTTTGACGCGGCTATTTAAGGAACGGCGGAAAAGAAGACACGGAGAACGAACACACACACACACACACACACACACACACACACACACACACACACACACACACACACACACACACAGAGTTGGAGCAAATCTGGCACGAATCACCTGTTTGCGATGATCAGATAAAAGGAAACATAAATAAAAATACGATTTGAGATTTGTTTTAAAGAGACAATCAACGCGACCCTGATTGTGTTTGTTTGTTTGTCTGATCGCGGCAAAACAACAATTGTGAAGACAACAAAACAAAACTCGACCTGGTTTTGCTATGATGGTTCACGGATTTTTTTAAATAAAGGGAACAAAACACACACACACACACACACACACACGCACACACACACTTATAAAAATAAATAATAATCAATAAAGAAAATAAATAACACGTATTTATACGATTAATTGATTGTATGATTATATAATTACGTATATAAATCATTACATGTATTTATTATATTTATTATTAAATATATAATGCCATTTCATTATTTTAATGTTGTACTTTGCAATTTTACGAGATATTGGCATTTTATTATGCAATTTTGTTTATTATATATGTGTTTATCTCTAATATAACCATCAACGAACCAATTATTATTATTATGGCATTTTACTGACAGTCTGGGAATGCTTATCATATAATATAATATAATATAATATTAGATAATATAATATAATATATATATAAAATAATATAATATAATATTAATATAATATAATATAATATAATAACGCAGGTAGACAAAAGCAGCGCGTGCTGCATGGAGTTCAGGTATTTATTAGTCTATTAGTTATTGATTTGGTCAGCAGTGATGTAACTGCTCAGGCCTGATGATGGTGATGATGGTGATGATGGTGATGATGGTGATGATGGTGGTTTGATGATGATGGTGATGATGGTGATGATGGAGAAGAAGTAGATGATGATGATGATGATGGTGATGAAGATGGTGTTGTTGTTCCAGCGGGGTTGAATTTCTCTCTCGCGCTCGCGCGCGCGCGTGCGCTGTGTGTGTGTGTGTGTGTGTGTGTGTGTGTGTGTGTGTGTGTGGTGTGTGTGAAGGTGATGATGATATGGTGGAGGAGAAAAACAGCCTTTAAACCATAACAATAACAAGATGATGAACAAAGCGCTGATGAAAAAGCTGCTGGTGGAAAATAAAAGCCCACCTTTCTGAGATCTTCTCCGTCAGTCTGAGCTTCTTCATCTTCCGGAGCTTGGACACGTCCAGGCAGCGCTTCTTCATCTTCTGTCTGTCTGTGTGTGTGTGTGTGTGTGTGTGTGTGTGTGAGGAGACAGCCCTGTCAGACTGGCCTCACTGATGCCTTGGAACCTGAGGAGAAGACGCTTTGTGCGCGTGTGTGCGTGTGTGTGCGCGAGTGTGTGTGTTGTGTGTGTGTGTGTGTGTGTGTGTGTGTGTGTGTGTTGCTCCACGCCACCGCTGCTGCTCAACAAAGGTGCAGCTACGCGGCTTCATCCCAAACTGCTCAATCTTGCACTAAGGAGTGCCCCTAAAGAGTACACCACTTTCCCCAACATCACCTGTAGAGGGCGCAATTTACACACTGACACACACACACACACACACACACACGTCTGTTCTCCAGCAGGAGGAAGTGTCCAGTGTGTGTCAGATCTGTGCCATCAGCCCTCAAACAGTAATTACAGTCATTATTATATTTAGACTGTAATTAATCTGCGCAGTTTGTATTACTGGCTTATAATTAAAACGAACACTTGTGTATTGATGTGTCGATCATTTCATCCTCACACGTGCTGGAATCTCATTTAGTGCTGTTATGATCAAATCCACCCTTCTCCAGTTCTTTCTTTTTTAATTTAATTTACTTTTGTTTGTCAAGGAGACACTGTGGTTTAGTGTTTATCACATTCTCCTCACACCGCCAGGGTCCGGGTTCGATTCCCGTCTCGGCCATGTGTGTGTGTGGAGTTTGTGCATGTTCTCCCCGTGACTTCCCCCGTCCTCAGGGGGTTTTTTTCTCCGGGTTCTCCGGTTTCCTCCCCCCCCCGGTCCAAAAAAACATGCACGGTAGGTTGATTGGCACCTTGGAAAATTGTCCCTAGTGTATGAATGTGTGTGTGTGTGTGTGTGGTGTGTGTGTGTGATGGGTTGGCATTCCATCCAGGGTGTATCCTGCATTAATACCCATAGACGCCTGAGATAGACACAGACTCCCTGTGACCCGAGGGAAGATAAAGCGGTAGAAGATGAATGAATGAATGTTTCTTTGTCTTTGGTGGTCCAGTGGTAACAGCGCTGGGTTTCTGTTCATAAAGTTGGGGGTTCGAGCCCCAACACCACTAAGCTGCCGCTGTTGAGCCCTTGAGCAAGGCCCTTAACCCTGTTCTCTCTGTACGATGACTTGACTCTACGTTCTGACCGTAGATTCCTGGGAAAACTTTGGGGAGGAGCTCAGTGGTTTAAGGCGCTGGGCTGCTGATTGGAAGATCCGGGTTCGAGCCCCGGTATGGCCAAGCTGCTGCCCTTGAACAAGACTCTTAACCCTCTGTGCTCCAGGGGGCGCTGTATCATGTCTGACCTGCGCTCTGACCCCAAACTACCAACAACAAGCTGCGAAGAAAATAATTTCACTGCTGTAATGTTTATGTGATAAATAAAGGTTATTCTATTCTGTTTGTGTGTTCTAAGGTGAAACGAGAAATGTGATTTACAGATTTATATATTTTTACCAATAAAAAGATCTATTCTACATTCTGCTGCATTGTGATGTTGGAGTGTGTTTGTGCAGGTTTATTTAGGCACGAGGGCGGTGGTGATAAGGTCAGGCAGGTGAGAAGGTGAGGAGACTCGGAGTGCAGTCTGGGTTCACACTCATCCTAATCACTCTATAACAGGAGATCTTCCACTCCGACACACATAAAACAGATTAAGCAAGGAAAAGGAGGGATCTGGTGAAGATCTGCTCATGATCCCAGACATCATCAGTAAAGCATGCTGGTGGGAGCGTCATGACTTTTGGCTCAATTGTTCAATGTGTAAAATGTTGAGGATTGTTTTTACACGAAAAAAACAGATTTTTGAAATTGTAAAAAACATGAAAAAGCATAAAATGTTGGGAATATATTATATATATATATTTAAAATAATACACAGAAATATTTTTGCATGTGGCGCTGATAAACGTTTGTAAACATCCTTATCTTTATTTCTTCTCCATTTGCCCTTAAATGTGCAGATTTGTGTGAGATTCATTCCATCACAATGGTGTTAATAAAGTACTGATGGAGGTGAAGGTCAGCGTTCATATTCATCCTAAAGGAAGAATATATGTACATTTATAGTATTTATCATGACGCCCTTATCCAGAGCAACTTATAAGTGAGCAGAAATCAATAAATATAAACAAATCTGGCACACACACACACACACACACACACAAAGCTTTTATTTCCCCCAGAACGACTCTTTATATCTTTATGTGGACGGTTAACAAAGGAAAAAGTAAAATAATAATTCACTAAAATATATTTCCTCAAAAGTAAAAAGCAAGTTTATTTTGATGTACAGATTAGTTTTAATGGTCAAATGTACGGGACTAGGGACACGGTGGCGTAGTGGTTAGCACGTTCGTCTCACACCGCCAGGGTCCGGGTTCGATTCCCGTCTCGGCCATGTGTGTGTGGAGTTTGTGCATGTTCTCCCCGTGTCTCAGGGGGGTTTTGCTCCCGGGCTGGTTCTCCGGTTTCCTCCCCCCCCGGTCCAAAAAAAAACATGCACGGTAGGTTGATTGGCACCTTGGAAAATTGTCCCTAGTGTATGAATGTGTGTGTGTGTGTGTGTGTGTGATGGGTTGTTTTGATAGTTGGCATTCCATCCAGGGTGTATCCTGCCTTAATACCCATAGACGCCTGAGATAGACACAGACTCCCCGTGACCCGAGGGAAGATCGGATAAAGCGCTAGAAGATGAATGAATGAATGAATGTACGGGACTGTAAAGCTCAGGAAAGGGAAATGAGAAAGGGGGTTTAATAGGAAGATATGTTGTTTAGAAATGTTTGTACACAACAGTGACATAAACACAAACATTCTCCATATTTTCTGAGCAGTTACTTTGAACGTTGTTCGTGTGGATTTTAGAGGAAACCTGGCAACCCGGATTAAAACGTGCTGGATTGTTTATTTCAGGCTAATCTGCACTAATTATGCGTTACATCACGTCTGATCGCGTCAACAGTAAACACAGTCTCCACAGTGGAGTTATAACAATGCATTTAAAGTTATAAATAAATAATGTATCTGCTACAGAATCACACCTGCCTGATTCATCCAGATGCACAACCTCTGGATTAACTTCTCTTCACCTGGAAACACTTTTGTGGGTTTCTGCATTAATAAAGATTGTATTTTTTAGTTGTAATATAGAAAATAAATCTGTGTTTAATGTTTTGTGTAATAAATCCTCACAGCCGGACGAATCTCCATAATGCAATGAAGCTGAAGAAGTATAAAGACTGTAATTGATATAAACAGTTTACTATAAGTGCTGTAAAGACATTAAACCACCTCGATAATGATACATCTATAGTGATGTCTATCCGGGAATATATCTCACATAGGGAAGATGAGGACCAGCTTCCTTCCTTATACCATCTCAAGCAGCTTCACCTTCAGCACCATCATCACTGAGTCGCTCTCTCTCTCTCTCTTATTGGGGATAAACACTCTTGGGGCCCTTGAGGAAGGCCCCTGTGTTGTCTCGGGATGCTGCATCATGGCTGATCCGGGTGTGGGATACAGTTCACTGTGCTGTAATGTACATGTTAGACGTACCTTATACAGTAAATGTATTTATTGTAGACAGGAGGTGGAGCGAGCAGAGAGAGAGAGATGGTGAAAAAGAGGGCGGGGTTATAACAGGATGGAGGGAAAGAGGGAGATTAAGATGGAGGTTGATGGATGTGGTGAAGAACGACGTGGTGGATTTGGAAGTAAAAGACGGAACATCGCAGTCGAAAGGATGGAGAGGGAGAATAATGATAAGAAGGTGAAGGAGATAAAACTCATTATGTATTTATATTTATTAAGCATCTGCGGGACAATGTGCATCCTTAACTGCACGGTATAAATAAAACGACATTAAACTGCGGCTTGTTGTTGGTGTTTTTGTTTATTGTGTGTGTGTGTGTGTGTGTGTGTGTGTGTGTGTGTGTGTGTGTGTGTGTGTGTTGGGCCTTGTTATTTCTGCGTGATGGGGAAAGAGTTCTGGTCCATGAGCTCCCCGACTTTCTCCTGCAGGATGTGCACAACTTCAGCCAGGATAAAGACGTGTGTGTCGTCCAGGTCCTGGATAATAAACTTCTTCCCCAGAGCCGAGGTTTCATCCAGGTACAGGAGGAACTGCTTCATGGCGGGATCGCTGCGTACAAGGCAAGAAATCAAAGTTATTTATCTATTATTATTATTATTATTAACCTTTTATTGATTTATTTACTTTATTATCTTTATTTATTATTATAATAATACACAAGTTAAAAAGAGAGAGGATACAGATCTTACCATTCCACAAGAACTCCTTTTAACACATTTACCATCTTTTAATGCGCAAAATAAAGCGCTTCACATCAATGAGCTGGAACAGAAACACTCCTTTATTTTACAATATAACACTGTATAATTATATACTAAATAAAAAAAACAACAACAACAACAATACAATATCAATTCATGTACCTTCAACGAAACGCTATATTTTGCTAAATAACAATAAAGACGCGTTATAAAGGCCCGTTTATAGCACGTGTTACGGTATACACGGAAAATTACGTGGTTTATTAGCTTTGGTTAAATTATTTTTTAAATGTAATTAACGAGTTTTTCACAACATTAACAAATCCATTTATTAATGTAAATATGATATTTAATGTCTCAATTTATGTACCTTCAATGAAACGCTATATTTCGCTATAAAACATTAAAGACGCGTTATAAAGACCCGCCGCGCGTTTATACCACGTTTTACGGTGTACACTGGAAATCACGTGGTTTATTAGCGCTGGTTAAAATGACGTCATATTTAATATACTTAATTATTATTTTTTACATAATTAACGAGTTTTTCACAACATAAAAATATAAATATGATATAAATATGATATTTAATGTCTCAGGTGTAGAAATGTGCTGTAAATACAGAAAATAAAATATATACAATTTATTACTTTTCATTCTAATGATGTTTTTTTTTTTTCCCGTGAATTTTTGACATTATTTTTATTGTTCAAAAATAAATAAAATAACGTGTAAGAAAGATTCCTCTGATTTCTACGTGTTTATTTATTTATCCGTTGATGCATTAGGGATCCGAAACGCACCTCCGTATACTTAATTTATAATCCTAATTAAAAACAAACAAACACATTTATTAAGATAATTATTTTAATAATAAAAACAAACAACACAAAGCGCGCAGGATTCCCAGTAAAAGCTCGTGTACTGAACATTAACACTCATTAAACACACCGCGCTTCTCTTTTTCTTTTTTTACTCAAATCATTTCAATAAAATCTGTTTATTTGTGATAAAAAACAAACAAACAAACAAAATAAACACTTACACACTCGAGCTCGTGTTGTTTTCCTGTTGTTCCCGTGGACTATTCGTGTCTGAGCAGTGGAACAACAGCGCCATCTGGTGTCCTGGAGTAGCGCACAAACTACACATGACGTTCTTCACAAAGAATTAAAGAACAAATAAAATTCGTTTAAGAATAAAAATAAACATCGGCGTTTCAAAAAAAGGATGAATCTTTTGGGTTGTTTTGCACCGGAGTATAAATAAGGAGATTATTCTAGACCACGCCCACATGAAGGAACATCTCTGCGGTTTAATCATCATGATCAAAGCTTATTATTCATTCACTCATTCATTCATTCATTCATTTTCTATCACTTTATCCGATCTTCCCTCGGGTCACGGGGAGTGTGTGTCTATCTCAGGCGTCTATGGGTATTAAGGCAGGATACACCCTGGATGGAATGCCAACTCATCGCAGGGCACACACACACACACAAACACACACACACACACACACACACACACATTCATACACTAGGGACAATTTTCCAAGGTGCCAATCAACCTACCGTGCATGTTTTTGGACCGGGGGAGGAAACCGGAGAACCCGGAGAAAAAAATGAAAAAAAAACCCCCTGAGACACGGGGAGAGAACATGCACAAACTCCACACACACACATGGCCGAGACGGGAATCGAACCCGGACCCTGTCGGTGTGAAGCGAACGTGCCAACCACTAAACCACCGTGCCCCTAAGCTTATTATTATTATTGCTTATTATTGTTATTGTTGTTTATTATTGTGTATGAATAAAATGATGTTTTAGCAGGTGCTTCGTGTCATCCACATGGAAGCCAGAACATCACCCACACTTTGATGATGACGCTGCACTTTATTGTATTTATTTCAGGAAACCAATGGTGATAATAAACATTAATAAACATAATAAACATTCTCCAAACGGCATTTAAGGACAAACATGAACAAAAGTGTGAGATAAAAATGAGATTTATTGTAATAAGAGAGTCCGGTCTGCTGGGAAGATGTTTTAATGGTGTAGATTTGTGGAGGTTGGTTAAACCATAAGGGTGTTAATAATATAATAATAATAATAATAATAATAATAATAAAGGCAGATAGTGAGTTAGTGGTGAGGACGCGCTGTATAACAGGAGACTGTAAATCTAACCCGTGTAAATCAGATGTTAATGGAATGGGTTTTGTGGTCTCTTCGTTCTTTCTCCATAATTGTGTGCCTCCAAATTCACAGCAGCAGTTTGGAGAAGAAACATCTGGATGTAAAGAATCCCATGTGAGCTTTACGCTGCTGGTGACGTGAATGGCACTTTTGGCACGGGTTTAAACGTCCATCCTAAACATGAGCTGATTTTAACACTGATCTACAGAATGAATAAATAATCCTCGGGTTAAATATGAGGTAGTGGCAGTGAGCGGGACGCCAGCAGGGCGGCGCTCCTCCATCAGGTTCTGCAAAAAGTCCTGCAGGAAGGAAGAGGAACAGAGCAGCGTTCAGGTGATGATGTGTCCGGCGAGGGAGTCCTGAATAAACTGCAGGCTCCTTTTGTACAGAAATGTCTCCTTCTTCTCGGGTTTGCAGATGTTCAGATGGTCCACGCCCACTTCGACGAGATCTCCGATACCCAGATCTGTGGCATACGGGGGGGGGGGGGGGGGGGGTGAGAATTCATGGCACGATCGCTCTGGTGATCATTATTGGTGAATGCACAGTAAAAAGAGAAATAGCTGAGATGATAAAAATCTGCTTTGGTAGTTATTTTTAAAATGGATATAAAGAGGAAATATAAAGGAAAATTCACAATAAACAGCATTAAAATGTGCAAAGTTGATATTAAATAAGGAAGAATGAGCACAGAGGGTTAACGGCCTTGCTCAAGGACCCAAGGATGCCAGTTTGGCCAATCAGTAACCCAGTAGCTTAAACCACTGAGCTACAGCCTCTCTCTGTATTAATATATGGATATAGATATTATATAGCTATATACTATATATATATATATATATATATATATATATATATATATATATATATATATATATATATATATATATGTATATTCATTCATTCATCTTCTACCACTATATCCGATGGATTAGGATCGATTGGCAGATACTGACCTGCTGATTCGGCAGGAACCACTAATATGTTTATCATGGCGCCGAGCGACGTGGGCAGGGATTCGGCGAAGCTCAGGATCTTGAAGTCTTCGTCCTTCGCCATGTTGAGGAAATTCTCGTTGAGGTCTCGTAAGGCCGGAGAGTCTGCGCGAGACGACGGGAGTGAACAAGCCACGCGGACGCACTGGGAAATATCAGGGTAAAAGTAAAAGCGCCCCTGACCTTTACACAGCTCTCGGACTTCTATAGAGGGGAACAGGAGGTAGCGCACGTTGACGGAGTACTCGGCCATGAAGGTGCCTCGGTGAGGAACGCTGAAGAACAACAAGCCCTTCGTGTTCTTCACCAAAGCGCTCAGGTCGGGGTCTTTAGAGGCTTCCAGGAGCATCTTCTTCACCAGCAGACCTAAACCAATACACGCAGGTCTGTAGGGGGCGCTCATCAACATAACACATGGACTAAAGCATGACTTTAACGATTAAACAAAAATCCACCCTGAGCGTCTCGTGACGAGTTATTTAATAACAGGCGCTTTTGGGTTTTACATCACACACAATGCAGGAGGCCAAAAGTATTCGGACACCCGAATCTACGATGATGAATATTCACGTTTACGGAATTTGGCAGACGACGCCCTTCTCCAGAGTGACTTACATCTGAGGGTTAAAGGCCTTGCTCAAGGGCCCCCTAGTGGCAATTTGGTGGTAGTGCGATTTGAACCTGAGATCTTCCAGTCCAGAGGCCAACACTATAACCACTGAGTTCCTCATTCATTCATTCATCTTCTAGCGCTTTATCCGATCTTCCCTCGGGTCACGGGGAGCCTGTGCCTATCTCAGGCGTCTATGGGCATTAAGGCAGGATACACCCTGGATGGAATGCCAGCTCACACACACACACACACACACACACACACACACACACACACACACACACACACACACACACACACACATTCATACACTAGGGACAATTTTCCAAGGTGCCAATCAACCTACCGTGCATGTTTTTGGACCGGGGGAGGAAACCGGAGAACACGGAGAAAAACCCCCTGAGACACGGGGAGAACATGCACAAACTCCACACACACATGGCCGAGACGGGAATCGAACCCGGACCCTGGCGGTGTGAGACGAACGTGCTAACCACTAAACCACCGTGCCCCACCACTGTATAATAATAATAATAATAATAATAATAATAATAAAAGGATAGCATATTTACTAATAATTGTATAAAAAAGATGTTTTTAGCGCCACAAATATTTTAATAGATAGAATTCAGGGTGTATTTTTGAATGGCGATGTGGAATGGTGTGTGATGAGATGTGCTGGTTTATCTCTGACCCACCGGAGACTGACCTCCCATACTGTGTGCCACCCACACCACGGGCCGCTCCCCGACTCCGGCGGCTTTCAGCTTCTTCAGGAGTTCCCCACTCCGATACGCTAAAGACTTCCTGCACACGACTCCGTATCATTAAAGGCGCTCGAACATCACCCAAACCTCATATTCCCTTACATTACCTCTGGTTTTCAGCAGGACACTTGGCTTTCCAGTCGCTCAGGTGCGTGTCGTACTCCACGGACAGGATCCGGAGGTTGGGACAGTCGGCTGCTAACCACGACTGCAGGGAAAGACGGACCAATGAGAGGACAGGAATAAAGGAGGTCTGAGATAAAGGAGCGTACCTTGGGCCAGCACTCGGTGTAGTCCTCGTGTATCCCCGCAGATCTCTCCACGTCCGTGAGATCGCAGTCTTTCTGTCGCCACGTTTTGAAGGCGGCTCCCAGGAGGCCGTGCACAAACAGGACGTCTGCTTTCACGGGCTCGCTGTGTTCGGGGAAAAACATCAGTAAATACATGATAGCGGGCACGGTGGTTTAGTGTTTATCACGTCCGCCTCACACCGCCAGGGTCCGGGTTCGATTCCCGTCTCGGCCATGTGTGTGTGGAGTTTGTGCATGTTCTCCCCGTGTCTCAGGGGTTTTTCTCCGGGTTCTCCGGTTTCCTCCCCCGGTCCAAAAACATGCACGGTAGGTTGATTGGCACCTTGGAAAATTGTCTCTAGTGTGTGTGTGTGTGTGTGTGTGTGTGTGTGTGTGATGGGTTGGCATTCCATCCAGGGTGTATCCTGCCTTAATGCCCAAAGACGCCTGAGATAGACACAGACTCCCCGTGACCCGAGGGAAGATCGGATAAAGTGCTAGAAGATGAATGAATGAATGAATGAATGAATACATGATATCGAAGCAGGGGCGCAAAATTTCCAGACTGGAAACTTTCCACTGGAATTAATGGGAATAAACCCGGGAATGTACAACATTGCAGGTTAAGAAAAAATGTAATTGGAGGGAAAAAAACCCAAAACAATGCAATTTAAATTGAATTTCGATCCTCATTAATCACATGCATATGACACGCCCACTCCAGGCCACGCCCCCTACACGCTCTACATACATCCTTTATAACATCACACACATCATTTTTATAATCAAAAATGTCCATCGTAATTATTCATGTAAATTACACACATTTATACACACAATTAAACTAATTTATACAAATAAATGATTACGAATATTTTGTCTATAAAAAAAAAGATTGTAGTCAAAAAAAGCAATAGGCATTAATTTAAAGACGTCTCGTTAATCTGCATTAATTTGATTGAAAATACAGTAAAAATATCATTAAATATTGCTCTCATGTGTGTGACAGGTGGGGAAATGAGATAGTATACGCACGCGTGTTAATTATTGACAACTAATTGTTTACCAATCAATTCTTTTGTTTATACGTGTTTATATAATAATATAAACTCACTTTTTATAGGAGTCTTATACTGCAGGAATGGACGGTGGGATCACTGGATCAGGGATCATATGCATTATCGCACACTAGAGATCTTTTTCCTCTCTTTTAATGTATTTATTTATCATTCTGAAAAGAGGGGGATAGATGCGAGCGAGAGAGAGAGAGAGAGAGAGAGAGAGACTGAAACACATGTATAACTCTTACGTGGTGCGACATTGCGGATGTAAAACGTAAACTCCATCCTGGTACTTCTGCGCCTCGGCGTCGCGGTCCAGGTTGGCTAAAGCTCGGGCGGCGTGGGACGCCTGGATGACGTGAGGAGACCGCGCCATCTCGGCCAGAACCGGCAACCAACCTGCGGGACGCACAACAGAACCCGAGCCGCGGATCACACGGCGGGAACGTTCCGGGTTCGGAATGTAAACAGGGTTTTTCGTGTACATTAAAGGAAGGGCGTGTCTGCGCTCTTTATAAGAAGGTGTGTATGAAGACGTGTGAGATCCGAACCCGACTGCACGATGTCCGTGTGTAAACTCTCCTTCAGCGCCAGGTTCCCGACGATGCGCACGATGTTGCGCTGGATCTTCTGGGAATCTGGGCGGAGCTGGTACACTCTCTGTAACAGCGCAAGTCCTCCATTGGCCACGATGTGATCGCAGTGACTCGGGACCTGTGCGGTGCGGTGCGGGATTCATGTGTTCATACTGAGTATTATTATATTATAATCTGCTACATCTCTTCTCTCTTTCTTTATATTTATTCTTTTATTCATTACATCATTTCTTTTACATTTACAGTGTTTAGCACACACTCTTATCCAGAGTCATTTACTACTCCATCCATAACATCCCTCCCTCCTATTCATCCATCCATCCATCCATCCCTCCTATTCATCCATCCATCCATCCATCTCACCTATTCATCCATCCATCCATAACATCCCTCCCTCCTATTCATCCATCCATCCATCCATCCCTCCCTCCTATTCATCCATCCATCCATCCATCCATCCATCCATCTCTCCTATTCATCCATCCATCCATAACATCCATCCCTCCTATTCATCCATCAATCCATCCATCCCTCCTATTCATCCATCCATCCATAACATCCCTCCCTCCTATTTATCCATCCATCCATCCCTCCTATTCATCCATCCATCCATCCATCACATCCATCCCTCCCTCCATCCATCATCCATCCATCCATCCATCCATCCATCATCCATCCATCCATCCCATCCATTCATCCATCCATCCATCCATCCCATCCATCCATAACATCCATCCCTCCCTCCTATTCATCCATCCATCCATAACATCCATCCCTCCTATCCATCATCCATCCATCCATCCTCCCTCCTATCATCCATCCATCCTATCCATCCATCCATCCATCCATCCCTCCTATTCATCCATCCATCCATAACATCCATCCCTCCTATTTATCCATCCATCCATAACATCCATCCCTCCCTCCTATTCATCCATCCATCCATCCCTCCCTCCTATTCATCCATCCATCCATCCATCCATCCCTCCTATTCATCCATCCATCCATCCATCCCTCCTATCCATTCATCAATCCATCCATCCCTCCTATTCATCCATCCATCCATAACATCCATCCCTCCTATTTATCCATCCATCCATAACATCCATCCCTCGTATTCATCCATCCATCCCCCCTCCGATTCAACAATCCATCCCTAGCCATCCATCCATCCAAACATCCATCCCCATTTTATCCATCCATCCATAACATCCATCCCTCGTATTCATCCATCCATCCCCCCTCCGATTCAACCATCCTTCCTATTCATCCATCCATCCATAACATCCATCCCTACTATTCATCCATCCATAACATTGTCCATCCCTCCTATCCATCCATCTATATTTCTTTCTGCATATTCATCCAACCATCATCCATCCATCCCTCCTATCCATCCATCCAACTGTCCATCTGTGTGTGTGTGTGTGTGTGTGTGTGTGTTTCTTCACCTTGGAGTGTTGTACCAGCGCCTGTAAGCAGAAAGACTCCACCTTCTCAGATGGGATGGGTGTGAGACTCTGTGTGTAAGGAAGACCATTTCCTCCGAAACACCACAGGCCCCCCTGCCATAACACAACATACACAATGAACACAACACGTCAACACACAACATACACAATGAACACAACACGTCAACAACACAACATACACAATGAACACAACACGTCAACAACACAACATACACAATGAACACAACACGTCAACAACACAACATTCACAACACGTCAACAACACAACATACACAATGAACACAACACGTCAACAACACAACATACACAGTGATGAACACAACACGTCAACAACACAACATACACAACGTGAACACAACACGTCAACAACACAACATTCACAACACGTCAACAACACAACATACACAACACGTCAACACACAACATACACAATGAACACAACACGTCAACAACACAACATACACAATGAACACAACACGTCAACAACACAACATACACAATCAACAACACAACATACACAATGAACACAACACGTCAACAACACAACATTCACAACACGTCAACAACACAACATACACAATGAACACAACACGTCAACAACACAACATACACAATGAACACAACACGTCAACAACACAACATACACAATGACTTTTATTGATGACTGGATGTTTGTGAGGGACTGGGTGCTCTGTCTCAGTGCCGGTCAGGTGTGTGTGTGTGTGTGTTAATCACCCGTTGCAAGGTGAGGGACTGGGTGCTGCCTCTCAGTGCCAGTGAGGTGTGTGTGTGTGGGTGTGTGTGTGTGTATATGTGTGTGTGTGTATGTGTGTTACTCAACCGGTGTGAGGCGAGGGACTGGGTGCTCTCTCCCAGTGCCAGTGAGGTGAGGTGTGTGTGTGTGTGTGTGTGTGTGTGTGTGTGTGTGTGTGTGTATATGTGTGTGTGTGTGTGTGTGTTACTCAACCGGTGTGAGGCGAGGGACTGGGTGCTCTCTCCCAGTGCCAGTGAGGTGTGTGTGTGTGTGTGTGTGTGTGTGTGTGTGTCGGTGTGTGTGTGTGTGTTGCTCACCCGTTGCGAGGCGAGGGACTGGGTGCTCTCTCTCAGTGCCAGTGAGGTGTGTGTGTGTGTGTGTGTGTGTGTGTGTGTGTGTGTGTTGTGTGTGTGTGTGTTGCTCAACCCCGTTGCGAGGCGAGGGACTGGGTGCTCTCTCTCAGTGCCAGTGAGGTGTGTGTGTGTGTGTGTGTGTGTAGGTGTGTGTGTGTGTCGGTGTGTGTGTGTGTGTTGCCACCTGTTGCGAGGCGAGGGACTGGGTGCTCTCTCTCAGTGCCAGTGAGGTGTGTGTGTGTGTGTGTGTGTGTGTAGGTGTGTGTGTGTGTGTGTGTGTGTGTGTGTGTTGCTCACCCGTTGCGAGGCGAGGGACTGGGTGCTCTCTCTCAGTGCCAGTGAGGTGTGTGTGTGTGTGTGTGTGTGTGTGTGTGTGTGTGTGTGTGTGTGCTCAGGTGTGTGTGTGTGTGTGTGTGTGTGTGTGTGTTGCTCACCCGTTGCGAGGCGAGGGACTGGGTGCTCTCTCTCAGTGCCAGTGAGGTGAAATACTGCACACACTGATCCACCTCTGACTGAGGCAGTGAAGCCAGGAGCTGCCTCAAACCGTCCTCTATAAGAAACTCCTGACGACGAGCAATTAACACAATGTCACACACACACACACACACACACACACCATATACATACAACACACACACACACACACTTACATCCTCCAGTTTAGGCAGAGTGGGAGGGGGAAGGAAAAATCGCAGGTCGGCGTTGGGAGTTCGAGCCAGACCTATAGCGGTGCGCTGGTCTAGAGACTGAGCCGCTGTCTGGTACTGATAATCTGTGATTGACAGGTCAGTCGACCAATAAGAAACGGCACAGAAATAAATTAAATTCAAGCATAAAGATCATAAACAAATAATACATTATATATTATTATTTAGACACTCTAATATTTCATTTACTTATTTAACATTGTAATGAATAACCAGACATGGAATGTTTCCTGAAGAAAATGTGAGTGATGTTGCCGATGTAAAAGCCGCAGTTCCGGACGCGACCCCCTTACAGCCTGGTGCCTTTAATATTAGCGGTGACTTCCAAATGCTAGCTCGTTCAGAGAGAAACAAGTGTTTAGACACCAAAAACACCCATTTTGGGAGTTTTTTCAGGAGGGGGCGGGGCCAGTGACGCACGTGACATCATCAAATTATCCGCCGTCCGACTCCCGTCGATGTGCCGAGCGTTTAGACATGTCACATGACCCTGTGTCCGAGTTTCACAGATTTTTCACGTTTGCGGTTACGTGACGTCATGCGGCAGTCACATGATCACGACCGACTCCATCTCACCTACGAGTGTTTATGTCACATGTGCATGTCGGGTGAACACGGGGCCGAACAGCGGAGCGTCAAAAATCCCCATTCATTCTCTATGGAACCGGAATGTCGCGGATTTCCCCAAATTCCGAATGGGGTGTGTGTGGTTCGGGAGGTATATGATCATGATCCACTCCGGACCCACTACGAGTGGATTTGCCACATGTGCATGTCGGACGCTCACAGGACGAACTGTGAGGCACCCCCTGGAAATTTCAACCCCATTCAAATTTTCTATGGGAAAAAATTCCCGCTTTTTGTCCCCGGGTTCGGAATTCCGCGGGGCGATTCCTTATAAAAGTAATAGCACCCCTCACACCATCGGACCGCACGATATGAGGTATGATTCGTGAGGGACAAGTTACGTGCCGAAAATTTGAGCGAAGCTAAATCCCATTCGCTGCATCATTCATTCGTTTATTCATCTGTTCCTTCGTTTGTCTGTTTCCTTCCTGTCTTCATTCCATCCTCCATCCCTTCATTCGTTCATTCCTTCCTTCTAACCTTCGTTCGTTCCCTACATCATTCCTTTGATCCTTCTTTCTTCCTTCATGCACTGCTGTGTTTCTTCCCTCGTTCCTTCCTTTAGTCGGTCCTTCTTTTGTTCACTTATGTTGTGCGTGTTTTGCTCATTCTTTCTTTTCTTCATTCGTTTCTTCCTTCATTTTTTCCCTTTGTTTCTTTCTCCGTTCATTCGTTCATTTTTTTGTTCCTTTGTTTATTCCTATGTTAAATTGATTTTTTCTGCATTCATTTCTTCCTTTAGGCATTCTTTCGTTCATTCCCTAGGTTTTTTTGTTCCCTACTGCCATTCTGTCGTTTTTTTCCTCCTTCGGGCGTTCTTTCCTTTCTTTCTTCCCTCTCTTGTTCCTTCCTCTATTAATACCATGCAAGCTTTCGTTCGTTCTCTCCTCCATTCCTTCACTTGTTTCTTCCTTATTTTCATTATTTATCTTCTCCTTCATTCCTTCTTTCTTTCCTTTGAATCTTTCTTCCTTTGTGTGTTTTGTTTCTTGCGTACGAACGTTCCTTCGGTGTTTATTTATACAGATCTCTGGGACATGTTGCTGTGTGATCCACAGGATCCCGGCTGTACTTCCATCTCACACGGAGTGCTCCGGGGACAGACTCTGGATCCGGTCAGGAATAATGTTCTGACTTTCCGTCTGCGTGTAACGTTTGTGAAAGTGATCATTTTTGTGGATCTCCTCAGAGCCTGAACTGGTCCTCAATATTACATGACGTTGGGGGGGTTTATAGCGCACTGGGTGCATTTCTCACTGCAGGAAACGCGACTTCTGTCTGTGCTGATTTCATCACCCGTCTCTCTCTCTCTCTGTCTCACTCTCTCTCCGTCTCACTCACCCTGCCAGTGTCTATGTGCCAGGTCCTGTACGGCCTGCAGGCGCTCTGACCGGCTGGACGAGCGGCTTCTCTTCAGCAGCACCCACAGAGCCAACTCGTGAGGATCTGCATCCAGATGGCTTAGGCGCTCTAAAACACACACACACACACACACACACACACACACACACACACACACACACACACACACACACAACACACACACACACACAGGCATTGAAATAAAATATAACACCCTACCAAAATATCTTCCAGGTTGCCTCTGCCATGAAATTCAGATAATCGCTATATGAGCAAAAGTTTGTGGACACCTGACCATAAGATTTATGTGTTTTTTGAACATCTGATCATATACAATAATAACCTCCAATCTTCTAAGGAGAATATATTTATATTTTTGTGAAGAGATTTTTTCATGTTCATCACAAAGGTGGTCGATAGTTCTAGGAGATCTTCCACTCCAAACCATGTGAAGCAGATCTTCATGGAGCTGGCTTTGTGAACGGGGGTAATGTCATGCTGGAACATGCTGGAATGTGTGAAGCTGAGGTTACTGAGTCTGAACATCTCCTACTGGAACTTTTGTACCTCCATTTGTGATAAAAGTTTGGGAAAACAACCAAATACTGTATCGCTGGAAAAGTCAAGTGTTGTAATACTTTTGCCCGTATAGTGTAGTAAAAGTGCTCAGTACAATGAGGAGAAAAATAATCTATGGTTTACAAAGATGATCTCAGGTAATCTGTACCGGTATATGAGGTGATCTGTATATGAGGTGATCTGTATTTGAGGTGATCTATATCTGAGGTGATCTGTATTTGAGGTGATCTGTATTTGAGGTGATCTATATCTGAGGTATCTGAGGTGATCTGTATTGTGTGGTGATCTGTATCTGAGGTGATCTGTATCTGAGGTCATCTGTAACTGTGGTGATCTGTATTTGAGTTGATCTGTATCTGAGGTGATCTGTATTTGAGGTGATCTGTATTTGAGGTGATCTGTATCTGAGGTGATCTGTATCTGAGGTGATCTGTATTTGAGGTGATCTGTATCTGAGGTGATCTGTATTTGAGGTGATCTATATCTGAGGTGATCTGTATCTGAGGTGATCTGTATTTGAGGTGATCTGTATTTGAGGTGATCTGTATCTGAGGTGATCTGTATTTGAGGTGATCTGTATCTGAGGTGATCTGTATCTGAGGTCATCTGTAACTGTGGTGATCTGTATTTGAGGTGATCTGTATTTGAGGTGATCTATATCTGTATCTGATCTGAGGTGATGTGTGATCTGTATTTGAGTGATCTGTATCTGAGGTGATCTGTATTTGAGGTGATCTGTATTTGATCTATATCTGTGATCTGTATCTGAGGTGATCTGTATCTGATCTGTATCTGGTGATCTGTATTTGAGGTGATCTGTATTTGAGGTGATCTGTATCTGAGGTGATCTGTATCTGAGGTGATCTGTATTTGTGGTGATCTGTATCTGGTGATCTGATCTGGTGATCTGTATTTGAGGTAATCTGTATTTGAGGTGATCTGTATTTGAGGTAATCTGTATCTGAGGTGATCTGTATCTGAGGTAATCTGTATCTGAGGTGATCTGTATCTGAGGTAATCTGTATCTGAGGTGATCTGTATCTGAGGTAATCTGTATTTGAGGTGATCTGTATCTGAGGTGATCTGTATCTTGAGGTGATCTGTATCTGAGGTGATCTGTATCTGAGGTCATCTGTAACTGTGGTGATCTGTATTTGAGTTGATCTGTATCTGAGGTGATCTGTATCTGAGGTCATCTGTAACTGTGGTGATCTGTATTTGAGGTGATCTGTATCTGAGGTGATCTGTATCTGTGGTGATCTGTATCTGAGGTGATCTGTATCTGAGGTGATCTGTATCTGAGGTGATCTGTATTTGTGGTGATCTGTATCTGAGGTGATCTGTATTTGAGGTTGGTGATCTATATCTGAGGTGATCTGTATTTGAGGTGATCTGAGGTGATCTGTATTTATCTGAGGTGATCTGTATTTGAGGTGATCTGATCTGGTGATCTAGGTATCTGTATCTGAGGTGATCTGTATCTGAGGTATCTGTATCTGAGGTATCTGTATCTGAGGTAATCTGTATCTGAGGTAATCTGTATCTGAGGTAATCTGTATCTGAGGTAATCTGTATCTGAGGTATCTGTATCTGTATCTGAGGTGATCTGTATCTGAGGTGATCTGTATCTGAGGTAATCTGTATTTGGTGATCTGTATTTGAGTGATCTGATCTGAGGTATCTGTATTTGAGGTGATCTATATCTGAGGTGATCTGTATTTGAGGTATCTATATCTGATCTGAGGTGATCTGTATCTGAGGTCATCTGATCTGTGGTGATCTGTATTTGAGGTGATCTGTATCTGAGGTGATCTGTATTTGAGGTGATCTGTATTTGAGGTGATCTGTATCTGAGGTGATCTGTATCTGTGGTGATCTGTATCTGAGGTGATCTGTATTTGTGGTGATCTGTATCTGAGGTGATCTGTATCTGAGGTCATCTGTAACTGTGGTGATCTGTATTTGAGTTGATCTGTATCTGAGGTGATCTGTATCTGAGGTCATCTGTAACTGTGGTGATCTGTATTTGAGTTGATCTGTATCTGAGGTGATCTGTATCTGAGGTCATCTGTAACTGTGGTGATCTGTATTTGAGGTGATCTGTATCTGAGGTATCTGTATTTGGTGATCTGTATCTGAGGTGATCTGTATCTGAGGTGATCTGTATCTGAGGTGATCTGTATCTGTGGTGATCTGTATCTGAGGTGATCTGTATCTGAGGTGATCTGTATCTGAGGTGAGGTGATCTGTATCTGAGGTGATCTGTAACTGGGTGATCTGTATTTGAGGTGATCTGTATTTGATCTGTATCTGTATCTGTATCTGAGGTGATCTGTATCTGAGGTGATCTGTAACTGTGGTGATCTGTATCTAAGTGATCTTTATTTGAGGTGATCTGTATCTGAGGTAATCTGTATCTGAGGTGATCTGTATCTGAGGTGATCTGTATTTGAGGTGATCTGTATTTGAGGTGATCTGTATCTGAGGTGATCTGTATCTTGTGGTGATCTGAGGTGATCTGTATCTAAGGTGATCTGTATCTAAGGTGATCTGTATCTGAGGTGATCTGTATCTGTGATCTGTATCTGAGGTGATCTGTATCTGAGGTGATCTGTATCTGATCTGGGTGATCTGTATCTGAGGTGATCTGTATCTGTAGGTGATCTGAGGTATCTGATCTGTGATCTGTATTTGAGTTGATCTGTATCTGAGGTGATCTGTATTTGTGGTGATCTGTATCTGAGGTGATCTGTATCTGTGAGGTGATCTGTATCTGAGGTGATCTGTATCTGAGGTGATCTGTATCTGACTGTGGTGATCTGTATCTGAGGTAATCTGTATCTGAGGTAATCTGTATCTGAGGTATCTGATCTGAGGTATCTGTATCTGATCTGTATCTGTATCTGTATCTGTAATCGTATCTGTGATCTGTATTTGAGGTCTGTTGATCTGTATCTGAGGTGATCTGTATCTGAGGTGATCATCTGTATCTGTACTGTGGTGATCTGTATTTGAGTTGATCTGTATCTGAGGTGATCTGTATCTGAGGTGATCTGTATCTGAGGTGATCTGTATCTGTATTTGAGTGATCTGTATCTGAGGTGATCTGTATCTGAGGTCATCTGTATCTGTGGTGATCTGTATTTGAGGTGATCTGTATCTGAGGTGATCTGTATCTGAGGTGATCTGTATCTGAGGTGATCTGTATTTGAGTGATCTGTATCTGAGGTGATCTGTATCTGAGGTGATCTGTAACTGTGGTGATCTGTATCTGAGGTGATCTGTATCTGAGGTGATCTGTATCTAAGGTGATCTGTATCTGAGGTGATCTGTATCTGAGGTGATCTGTATCTGAGGTGATCTGTATCTGAGGTGATCTGTATCTGAGGTGATCTGTAACTGTGGTGATCTGTATCTGAGGTAATCTGTATCTGAGGTAATCTGTATCTGAAGTGATCTGTATATGAGTGTCCAATAACTGACAGTGTTATGAATGAAAAACTTCCTGTATATATAATTTAGCTTTTTCTGTATATTAACATTGTCTCGTTTCCAGAAGTCTGTATTTCTGTATTTACATAATAAAAACATGGCAACCAGAGTGAACTCATTACCATCCAGTGGATGATGGAGGACTCGAGATGAAATCTCAATAAGCTTCCTCACTGCTTTATGAAGTTCCTTCCCGGCTTTATAGGTCAGATCTGAAAAAAAAAAGTTTGATTTGACCCAATAAACGAGTAGAATATTGACAGAAGACGAGTCATGGTGAAGTCATAGCGTTTATATACAATAAGGTTATCAGGTAAGGTTATTATAAAACAGTAGGAACGCACTGTCACCATAGGACTCCTGTTTGACTTTAGTGACGGAGGTTAGGTAGATAAAGGACTTGTGTTTTTCCTGGAGAATGGCCTGAGTGTTCACGGTGAGCGCCTGGTTAAGCGTGATGACCTCGTACGTGATGAAAATGCAGCCGCTGTGTAAAGACATGGTGTAGAAGAAGAGAAAAGTCAGTAACATTAACATCAAGTCTTCATTTATATTGTGTAATATTTATTTCCATATTCATAGTCTAGACTAGAGGCTAACCGATTAATCAACAACGATATTGCCGGTTATCGGCAAAAAATCCATACCGATAGTTTTTCCTACTTCTGCCTCTAGAGGAGAATCCCTGCCATGACATGCAGTTTTATATCTTGTTTTTACAGCTGTCTGCTATATTTATAATTTACAAATTCTTCATGGTATAAAAAATACTTATTTCATTTATTTCATATAAAACATTTGCATGATTCAGTATTGTTTATCATTTTTCAGTGCGATCCATCTTATAGAAAAAAGAATCCACTGTCGATCGACCTCTAATCAATATAATATACATCCCATATACACAAAATAAAGTCACATTAAAAAATCAGACGGTATAAATCCTACCCCAACACGATGCCACCAGTGACTTTAGTGACTTTACCTGCAAGAAAGAAAGAAATTGACAAACTTTGCACAACCTTAAAACACACATCAATATGAACATTTTCTAAGTAAAATACTACATTATATTAAAAAAATATTGGGACATCTGATAATTCCAGGAATAAGAAGTTTATTTAGCACAAATTTTAATTTCAATGGTGTATGGTGTCTATGGATTTATTTAAACGAGGCGATCCGTGACAATGCTCCCGTGCACAAAGCCGGCTCCGGGAAGATCTGCTTCACACGGGGTGAAAGATCTTGTGATGTAGAGCACATCAAGATGTGGCTTTATTAGTACCAGTATTTGAAAAAAATGAAAGATGTGGTTCCACGTTTGGGATGAATGTAAAGACTGACTGGACCAGGATATTATTTAGAAAGTGTTAATAATGATGTGAGCAATATTTGATATATAGATTGATTTTTGCTCATTTCTCGATCTGGTTCTCTCAGCATGTGACGTTTCACAACACAACAGTGAAGTGGATTAAAATGGGATGGCAGTGTTTTGTAATTAACGTTGCGATTAGAAGAGCCTTTATTTGTCACATAAACATTACAGCACAATGAAATTGTTTCTTCACATGTCCCATCTTGTTTTTATGTTGGCGCCCCCTGGAGCACAGAGGGATAAGGGCCTTGCTGAAGGACCCAAGGACGGCAGCTTGGCCATACTCGAACCCCCGAACCCAGCACCTTACACCACTGATCTACACCCCTCCCTAGTGCTGTGATATACCCGTACTAGAAAGGTATTGTGTTGTCCCGCTTTTAAAATTCATTTTATTAGTAGTGATCCTTGAAGATGTGGTTCCAAGTGTTGGACTATAGGGGGCAGTATATTATACTCCTAGCTGAACTGTGATGAAACTTTGTAAACAGTTAAAGAAAATGTTTGTTTTTAGGTTTAAACAGTTCTACTTTGTTTCAGCGGAATGCAAACATGGTGTCCATAAATGTTTTCCTTTTTCAGGTGTAAATTTGAACACAAACGATAATAAACACCATAAAAGCACAAAGACGACGTACGAAAGTCTTTCCATGGGATGACTTTTTTCAGACTCGGTGCTGATGTGCTCAGACTCCGGCACAGGATCAGGCGCAACACGGGGGCCGACATCTGCACACAGCATGCACAAACAACACGTCACTACTGCTCCAAGTCTGGGTTCTTCTAATCAGGGTTTACGGTTTAGGGTTTAATCAGGGTTTAGGACCAGTGTGTGAACTTCTGCATTTATCATTTTAATTAATTAATTAACTCATTCATTCATTCATCTTCTAGCGCTTTATCCGATCTTCCCTCGGGTCACGGGGAGTCTGTGTCTATCTCAGGCGTCTATGGGAATTAAGGCAGGATACACCCTGGATGGAATGCCAACCCATCACACACACACACACACACACATACACAACACACACACACACTAGGGACAATTTTCCAAGGTGCCAATCAAACTACCGTGCATGTTTTTGGACCGGGGGAGGAAACCGGAGAACCCGGAGAAAAAACCCCTGAGACACGGGGAGAACATGCACAAACTCCACACACACATGGCCGAGACGGGAATCGAACCCGGACCCTGACGGTGTGAGGCGAACGGGATAACCACTAAACCACCGTGCCCCCCCCCTCCCCCCCCATTTTAATGCATAATTAATGTGTATAAATTGATATTATTATTATTATTATTATCTGAGGTATAACATAGGAACATAACTCATGATCTGTACAGAAGGTCAGGTTTAAAAAGGTCACAATGTGAGTTTAAGTCAATGCAAAGCAAGGGCCGAATTCGAAATGACGCCATGCTACCTATCTAGGGCACCTAGATACAAGGCAGGACATGACGGCTTCAAGTGCACTTGATATCAAAGAAATAGTATTTTTGACATTCAGCCCGAAGGTCGCTGTAAACGGTGTCCTAACGGTGTCCCTGTTATCTGTTTTATTCAAACGTCAGATAAATATATATATATATTTATATTTATATATTGCAAAAAAAAAAAACAAAAAAAAAAAAACAATGTTATCCAGTCGCTATGACGTCATCGCGCTTTACCCCAAAGAAGACTGTGATAGTCTTATATATATATGATATATGATATTATATTATATATACAGCATATAAAATGAAGCATTTACCTTGTTTTATAGAATGATAAATATTAGGAATAATATATCAGAACTAAAAGGGAGGAGAATTTCTTCCCAGGTTTCATTTTAACACCAAGACAAAAATAAACAGGAAGCGATGAGAAATTTACCGTAAACAACCGCGTAAAAGCGCGTGGGCAGATTTTACCGTAATGACGGGTCACGTGGGAACATCGCGCTAGGCAGTGACGCAATCAACGTTTAATAAAAGGATATTATTAAAGATATTTATATTAAATATACAAAATGTAATAATGTTTACCTTACGCTATAAGTACTTCTGGAATAATACTGAATTAATCTGAAATAATATTTCATAATAATAATTTTATTATAATAGTTAAATACGCTTTAAAGTTGTACATATAATTTTTATATGCATTTATATGCATTTATATGCATACACATACAGCCTACGTAACATACACATACAGCCTACATAACATACACAAACAGCCTACATAACATACACATACAGCCTACATAACATATACACATACAGCCTACATAACATACACATACAGCCTACATAACATACACATACAGCCTAAATAACATACACATACAGCCTACATAACATACACATACACATACATACACAAACAGCCTACATAACATACACATACAGCCTACATAATATACACATACAGCCTACATGTAACATACACATACAGCCTACATAATATACACATACAGCCTACATAATATACACATACAGCCTACGTAACATAGACATACAGCCTACATAACATACACATACAGCCTACATAACATACACATACAGCCTACATAATATACACATACAGCCTACATAACATACACATACAGCCTACATAACATACACATACAGCCTACATAATATACACATACAGCCTACATAATATACACATACAGCCTACATAACATACACATACAGCCTACATAACATACACATACAGCCTACATAATATACACATACAGCCTACATAACATACACATACAGCCTACATAACATACACATACAGCCTACATAACATACACATACAGCCTACATAACATACACATACAGCCTAATATAACATACACATACATACACATACAGCCTAAATAACATACACATACAGCCTACATAACATACACATACAGCCTACTTAACATACACATACAGCCTACATAATATACACATACAGCCTACATAACATACACATACAGCCTACATAATATACACATACAGCCTACATGTAACATACACATACAGCCTACATAACATACACATACAGCCTACATAATATACACATACAGCCTACATAACATACACATACAGCCTACATAATATACACATACAGCCTACATAATATACACATACAGCCTACGTAACATACACATACAGCCTACATAATATACACATACAGCCTTCTCAACACATAGAACTGGAACTGGACTCACACGTACACACACACACCATCCACTGTTATATTATTATTATTATTATTATTTATCTACCTCATTACTGTCCTTCACATGTGTATTGTATACACTGCTCTCAGTGACAGTGTTACTGTTTACATGCACATTTTGCACACTTACTTTTTTATCACTGCTGCTCAAATTGTTCCTTTGCACACTCGCCAAAACGGAATACTTCGAATACTTTGCACTGGGTTGTTGTTGTTTTTTGTATTGTATTATATTGTTAGTTTTTGTTATGCACTGTCTTGTGTTGTGAACACAGTCTTGTTGTGTCTTTGCACTGTTTGCACCAGGTTGCACACGATGCACTTTATGTAGCGAGGACAAACTTAGTCTCGTCCTCAGCATTGTGTTGTTGTGTTTGTTATATGTTGTTTTGTGTAGCAGCACCGGGGTCCTGGAGAAACGTTGTCTCATTTCACTGTGTACTGCGTCGGCTATATGTGGTTGAAATGACAATAAAAAAAAGAAAACCTTGACTTGACTTGACTTGACGTAGGCTGTATGTGTATGTTACGTAGGCTGTATGTGTATGTTATGTAGGCTATGTGTATTATGTAGGCTGTATGTGTATGTTATGTAGGCTGTATGTGTATGTTATGTAGGCTGTATGTGTATGTTATGTTATGTTACGTAGGCTGTATGTGTATATTATGTAGGCTGTATGTGTATGTTATGTAGGCTGTATGTGTATGTTATGTAGGCTGTTTGTGTATATTATGTAGGCTGTATGTGTATGTTACGTAGGCTGTATGTGTATATTATGTAGGCTGTATGTGTATGTTACGTAGGTTGTATGTGTATATTATGTAGGCTGTATGTGTATGTTATGTAGGCTGTATGTGTATGTTATGTAGGCTGTATGTGTATGTTGTGTATTATGTAGGCTGTATGTGTATGTTATGTAGGCTGTATGTTATGTATGTATGTGTATGTATGTAGGCTGTATGTGTATGTTATGTAGGCTGTATGTGTATATTATGTAGGCTGTATGTGTATGTTATGTAGGCTGTATGTGTATGTTATGTAGGCTGTATGTGTATGTTATGTAGGCTGTATGTGTATGTTACGTAGGTTGTATGTGTATATTATGTAGGCTGTATGTGTATGTTATGTAGGTATGTTATGTAGGCTGTATGTGTATGTTATGTAGGCTGTATGTGTATATTATGTAGGCTGTATGTGTATGTTATTAGGCTGTAGGCTGTATGTGTATATTATGTAGGCTGTATGTGTATGTTATGTAGGCTGTATGTGTATATTATGTAGGCTGTATGTGTATGTTACGTAGGCTGTATGTCTATATTATGTAGGCTGTATGTGTATGTTATGTAGGCTGTATGTGTATGTTATGTAGGCTGTATGTGTATGTTATGTAGGCTGTATGTGTATGTTATGTAGGCTGTATGTGTATATTATGTAGGCTGTATGTGTATGTTATGTAGGCTGTTTGTGTATATTATGTAGGCTGTATGTGTATGTTATGTTAGGCTGTATGTGTATGTTATGTAGGCTGTTTGTGTATATTATGTAGGCTGTATGTGTATGTTATTAGGCTGTAGGCTGTATGTGTATGTTATGTTAGGCTGTATGTGTATGTTATGTAGGCTGTATGTGTATGTTATGTAGGCTGTATGTGTATGTTATGTAGGCTGTATGTGTATGTTATGTAGGCTGTATGTGTATGTTATGTAGGCTGTTTGTGTATGTTATGTAGGCTGTATGTGTATGTTATTTAGGCTGTATGTGTATGTTATGTAGGCTGTATGTGTATATTATGTAGGCTGTATGTGTATGTTATGTAGGCTGTATGTGTATGTTATGTAGGCTGTTTGTGTATATTATGTAGGCTGTATGTGTGATTTGTGTACATAACTGATGTCCAATAAGGAAGGAAATGTCTTTTCAGCTTTTAGGAGAAAGTTTGAGCGCTTTGCCTGATTTGGGCTTTAGTTAATGATGATGTCATACTGCAGCTGTTGCAGGAGTCGCAGGTCACCGTGCATGAGGTCCGAGACGGAATTCCTCAAGGAAAAGGGAAATCCAGCCTGTAGTTCTGCGAGGAACATCACATCCCTGTCAGGATGGCAGCGATACACATTAAACAAGCTGTAAGTCACATGTAAATCATCACATGTTCATCACAGTCTTTTGTGTTTTATATTATTAAACCTTTTTTTTCCGGAGGGGTCTCAAAAGGATTACACAAGGGCGCCTCCTGCTGGACATGTTTGAGAACCACTGACTGTGATATATGATATCTCTAAAGAATGACATATAAATGAATAATATGGCTTTAAATAAACAGAACGGAGAAAATGGGGTTATATACAGTGAGTACGATCGTAATGGATCGAGTGCTTTAGTGATTGCTGAACTATATGCAAAAACGATAGTTTTTCCGGTTTGCGATATACGGGACGAGAGCGCCCTCTAGAGGTGAATCACTGACACCACAGGCTGTTCATCTGAAGTTTGTATTTTTATTAATTTTTGGATGTAACTCATCCAGCATAGAATTTCCTATAATAACTTCAGGGAAGCTTAAAATCAAAGTTTAATTTCCAGGAAAATTTCAAAAAAGTCTTATTAAATGAAAATAAACAGTCACTTTTTTATTATTGTTTATGTTGAATAAAACAGACTGTGGCGAGACACACATTAATAACAATGACTCAACATTGTTATATTGTTTATCCATTCCAGACTCTCTTTGTGAAAGGTTCTGTAAATAATGTCCAGTGGCAGTAATCATGTCGTACATACATCATACACTCGTTTTGTGTGTGACAATAACAACAAAGATGTTTGTTTTCACACTGTGCATTGCAAAGTCGCTCTCGTTATGATAAGAGTCATATCCAGGTGTAGAAACTTCCCTCTCCACAAGGGGGCGTTTTATCTTTATAGCTCAAGTGCGGGTTTCCTGATAAGCCCGTATGATGCTGTCGTACGCCGGTGGAGGCGTCTGCGTCACACTGATGTTGCCCCAGAAGGAGTCGGGTCTCGGTCTTTGCCTCGGTGGAGTGACCACGGCGCCAGGTGTGCTGTTGGTCCCGGGGGGTCCCGGGCTGTTACTCAGGGTGCCGTGGTTTCCTTCCTCGGCCTCGCGGGCGATCTGACTACACTGGATCAGCGGGTGGAAGGTCGAGGCCCTGAAGCTGTCCTTGCGACCCACGTGGTCCGGAGAAGCGGTGTTCTGGCGGTGGAAGGAGAAGGCGGCGCTGGCCAGGCTGTTGTTGCTGCGCCGGTCGTAGGCGCTGCCCTGGCGTCCGAACACGGGCCGGTTACGGGGGGACGACGGGCGGCCGGAGGAGCGAGACGAGGGCGTGTTGGTGATGGTGGCAGACGCGCGATGACACGCCATCCAAGTGAGGACCACGTAAACCAAAGCGCCCAGCAGAAGTCCCACCACCATGGAGATACAGAACGCAAGGATCACATCTTCTGATGGCAGAGAAGAGAAATAACAGTTAACGCAAACAAACAAACAAACAAACAAACATCTCATTTCTATTTAAAGAACAGAAATCAACATTCAGGCTGGAATTTTACTCCTTACATGCAGAAGTGGATCAAGTAAACAAACCGTGTATTTGAGTTAAAGCAGAGACTCAAAAGCAAATAATTACCTTCAAATGTACTTAAATATCCAACTGTGATTTATTACAGTTATAATGTTCCTATTAACATTTTTGTTACAAGACTTAATTTACTCAGTTTATATGATAAGACTCTAATGTTACTCATTCATTCATTCATCTTCTAGCGCTTTATCCGATCTTCCCTCGGGTCACGGGGAGTCTGTGTCTATCTCAGGAGTCTATGGGCATTAAGGCAGGATACACCCTGGATGGAATGCCAACCCATCACACACACACACACACACACACACACACACACACACACACACACACACACACACACACACACACACACACACACACACACACACACACACACACATTCATACACTAGAGACAATTTTCCAAGGTGCCAATCAACCTACCGTGCATGTTTTTTGGACCAGGGGGAGGAAACCGGAGAACCCGGAGAAAAACCCCCTGAGACACGGGGAGAACATGCACAAACTCCACACACACACATGGCCGAGACGGGAATCGAACCCGGACCCTGGCGGTGTGTGAGGAGAACGTGATAAATAAACACTAAACCAGCCGTAGCCCCCAATTCTAATGTTACTCTTAGCACTTAATTAAATTATATATATATATATATATATATATATATATATATATATATATATATATAGATATATATATATATATATATAATAATATATATATATATAATATATATATAGATATATATATATAATATATATATATAATAAAAATATATATATATATATAAGATCAAATATATAATTATAATATATATATATATATATATATATAATTATATTAAAAAAATATATATATATATATTTTTTTTTTTCAAATAATTATTTTCATCTACTTTAAACTTATTGAAAGGAAATAATGTAAATAAGGAAAAAGGTGTTTGTTTGATTATTCCTTTATAAATTCTGTTTGATGTTCTGAAATGATGTATAAGTGTATATTTGTGCTAAAGTCGATTCCAGCGAGATTAAATCGGAGCTCCAGCAGTGTTGGGATGTCATAGATGTAATAGATTAAAATGTAATAAGTAATGTAACTTTTCAATGAGTAAAATAACTGATTACTGAGTTAACTGATAACTTTTGGATTATTTTCATTTGTCCACTAGGTGGCGCTGACTGTAATCAACATTGTAAGGAAAGACAATTTATTTAGTTCGCTAATTAAAGAAACGACTGATTCTGTGCGTAAATAATATTTGACTTTGAAATGTAACGATGTAAAAAAGACTCACCAAACGGAAAGACTATAATATATAAAGTATAAATACGCCAAAAAGCTACTTAGATATTATTACACAGTGCATAGATCAGCTGATCCTCCAAACCAGGGATCCAATCAACAAAAACATCATCATCATCATCATCATCATCATCATCATCACTATTCACCTCTTACTCCTCATTATTAACCTTTATTATAAACAATGTTCATATAATATTAATCCTGAATAGACTACCTGTATTACACGTTATTACACACTATTAAGCATTATTAAATATTATTACACAGTGCATAGATCAGCTGATCCTCCAAACCAGGGATCCAATCAACAAAAACATCATCATCATTTACTATTCACTATTCACTATTCACCCTTTACTCCTCATTACAAGTTATTACACACTATTAAGCATTATTAAATATTATTACACAGTGCATAGAGCAGCTGATCCTCCAAACCAGGGATCCAATCAACAAAAACTTGATTTTATTTGAACAGCTAGATAAAGTAACACACACTGGATCAAGTGTTGTTTTTAACAATATGTACGAATGTTAAATTGCTTAGAATATTTATTCTTAATTATAATATGACTGTAATTATTTTATCAACCTTTTTATTGAGGTTTTGTTTTTTTTTACTATATTATTTTTATTGCTTTCATGCTGTTCTGCGTTTGATTTCCCGGCAGGTCCACTCGGGGACGTCGGCTGGCAGCGTGGTCCGTAATGAAGAAGCCAGAAGCCACGGCAGAAAAACAAATCGCTCATAAGGAAGGAAAAAATGCAGAGGTTTTCTCTTTTTTCGCTTTTCCGCTCTCGTTCCTGCGTTTCAGTGCAAGCAGTGAAGAGTCGAGCTGTTCCGCTCTACCGAAGTGTTCAGAGGGACGCTCGGCTCGGGCAGATAAAACCCTGCGTTCTGAGGATAATGACGAGTGTGTGTGTGTGTGTGTGTGTGGTGTGTGTGTGTGTGTGTGTGTGTGTGTGTGTGTGTGTGTGTGTGTGTGGTAATTCTGTTCCTCGTTATGTTGGAAGCTGCAGCATAAAAACACATTGAGAAATGAGGTGTCGCGGTTTTACGCGGGGATTTTTACTCTTATTATTCCTGACGGGAGGCGGAGACGTAATTTATACAACATCCATAAAAAA
>JACRUU010000007.1:34720330-34735330 GCA_030449085.1 Kryptopterus vitreolus | reverse complement strand
TTGTTGTCATGTCGAGGCTTTGTGTGTATGTATGTGTGTGTGTGTGTGTGTGTGTGTGTGTGTGTGTGTGGTGTGTGTGTGTGTGTGTGTGTGTGTGTGTGTGTGTGTGTGTGTGTGTGTGTGTGTGTGTGTGTGTGTGTGTGTGTGTGTGTGTGTGTGTGTGTGTGGTGTGTGGTGTGTGTGTGTATGTGTGTGTGTGTGTGTGTGTGTGTGTGTGTGTATGTGTGTGTGTGTGTGTGTGTGTCTGTGTGTGTGTGTGATAAATGCAGTAACTATGTGTAAGTAAACGTGTTTTTTTCCCTCCTCCCTAAAACAGGAAGATAAGGAATGTAAAGGGATGAAATCATGTACAGTGTTTTTCTCTGAATACTGCCAAATTCCACACACACACACACACACACACACACACACACACACACACACACACACACACACACACACACACACATATAATATATATATATCAATTGCGATTAATCAAACGATTGCCATGAGTTCATATTTCCTACATAATCGCATTAATTACGTTTTCAGTGTAGCATAAATAAATATTTTGCATCTTTGTAATCTCTGTAATTAACTGTAACATATGTTATAATTACATACATTTCTCTCAAAATCTCTCCCTTTAATAACATTATTATTACATTTTTTATTTAAGGATTTTATTGCTTTGGAAATTTTAAATGAAATTTGATGAGAAATTACAATAAATTTATAGTTAATTTCTTAATTTTGTTAATTTCAGTGTTACTTGTTTAGTGTTTGTTTTAACAGTTAAATGTGAGACGTGGCTCCTTTAAGAATGATGTTCCGGTTCTGGTTGCTTTCCATATAAGGTGGTGATGTGTTTATGTTGCATACAGTAATATACAGTAATATATGTAATATACTAGAATCTAAAGTTGTTTAGTTGTTATTTCACCTACTAGAAAGTAAATTACTTAATTACATTAACGAGGTACATTTAAGGGGCACACTGGTTTAGTGGTTAGCACGTTTGCCTCACACCACAAGGGTCCGGGTTCGATTCCCGTCTCGGACATGTGTGTGTGGAGTTTGTGCATGTTATTTGTAAGGCTGTACAATATCAGTCTTGTTTATTTATTCCAGGTGCAGAACATGATGAATTTTGTTTGTACATTAAGTTTTCCATGTAAAACGTAAACGCTTAAAAAGGGAAACCTTTAAACGAATAAAACTGTGGGTAAAAAAACATTAAACATCTGTAAACATCTGGGTTCAGTCTCTGTACGTTTGCAATGATTTGAGAAAAGTCAAACTTAGTAAGTGACGTTTTAGCAAATGTAATATATTTATTTTGCAAGAACAAAACAATAAAGTGTTTTTTATTGAATTATTTATGACATAGATGTGGTTTAGGACCACTTTTTAAACTCTTCTCTGCAAAATCTTTACTTTTTTGTATAAATATATAAATATAAATGTACACAAATCATGTTGAACGCCAGGTCTCGTGTTTCCTCGTGTTTGAGCAGCAGGTGGCGCTGTTACTTAAAAATTCATCTCGTTCTAAACCTGGAGGAAATAAACAAGGCTGGTTGTTGTTGTACTGTTTTACAAACTCTGCGGTGTCTTTATTTCTCAAAGCAGCTTTTCAGAAACAAATAAAATAAATAATATAATATAATATAATAATGAGACGCTCCAGACATCAAAGGGTATTCTTCTCCATCTCTCTATTCTCTCCATCCGGAGCAGCAGATCTTCATCTCCGACCCACACTGGCTTTTTCTCCGACTTTAAATGGAGGGAAAATTCCTGACATCTTTAATTACAGGTTTTTGCTTTTTAAATATATAGAAAATTCCAAACTTCTTCAACAACATTGTGGCTTGTTGAGAGTTTGATTCTCTCTATCTCTCTCTCTCTCTCTCTCTCTCTCTCTCTCTCACCTCTCTCTCTCATCTCTCTCTCTCTCTCTCTCTCTCTCTCTCTCTCTCTCTCTCTCTCATATCTCTATATATATATATATATATATATAAATCTCCGTGTTATCTGCATGTTTGTGGTGTTACTCTATAACTCCATGTGTCTGATTAATTAATAAAGTGCACAGTCAACGAATTTAAGCAAACGTTATGAAAGTAGAGAAATCTCAGAATCTCCGTGGTTGAGTTACTGACCGGAATGTTGTGGGTTCGAGCCCCGATATCGCTAAATTGGGTCCTTGAGAAAGACACTTAACCCTCTGTGCTCCAGGGGGCGCTGTATCATATCCGACCCTCTGCTCTGACCCCAACAAACTGGGATATACACAACAATAATGTCCCTGGACTGTAATGTGCTAAATAACGACTCTTCTGCAACCGCAGCGTGCGGGACGGGAATGTCGGGACTGGAATGTCGAGACGGGAATGTCGGGACGGGAATGTCGAGACGGGAATGTCGGGATGGGAACGCCGGGACGGGGATATCGGGACAGGAATGCCGGGACGGGAATGTCGAGACGGGAACGCCGGGACGGGAATGTCGGGACGGGAAAGTCGTGACGGGAATGTCGGGAATGTCGGGACGGGAATGTCGGGACGGGAATGTCGGGACGGGAAAGTCGGGAATGTCGGGACGGGAATGTGACGGGAATGTCGGGACGGGAATGTCGGGACGGGAACGTCGGGACGGGAATGTCGGGACGGGAATGTCGGGACGGGAAAGTCGGGACGGGAAAGTCGGGACGGGAATGTCGGGACGGGAACGCCGGGACGGGAATGTAGGGACGGGAATGTCGGGAATGTCGGACGGGAACGCCGGGACGGGAATCGGGACGGGAAAGTCGGGACGGGAAAGTCGGGACGGGAAAGTCGGGACGGGAATGTTGAGACAGGAATGTCGGGACAGACGGAGCATCAGCGCGATTCCTGCGTGTTTTACATCATGTGCTAAACTGAGACGATTAACGTCAAACTAAGTGAATTTGAATGATGTATGAAATACAGCGTTAATGAGGGAAAATGTCTGTTTGAGCTCTTTTGAAGGTCTGAAGGAAAAAAACAATAGAAGGAGATAAATGTGATTTGTTTTTCCCTCCTTTGGGATTTTAGGATTGAGGAGTTTATGATCGTGTACAGTCTGTAACACACCGCGTAATTAATGACGCGTGTAAAAACATCACTATTATAATGTCGTCATATCTCATATCATGCAGGACGATGGTGTGAGGGGTGCCATTACTTTTATAAGGAATCAAAAAGTATAAAAAGAATGGGGCGGATCTGTCATGCCTCACAGTTCGTCCTGTGAGCGTCCGACATGCACATGTGGCAAATCCACTCGTAGGGAATCCGGAGTGGATCACCATCATATACCTCCCGAACCACACACACACACGTTCGGAATTCCAGGAAATCCGTGACATTCCGGTCCCCATAGAGAATGAATGGGGATTTTTGACGCTCCGCTGTTCGGCCCCGTGTTCGCCCGACATGCACATGTGACATAAACACTCAAGTGTGTCAAGTCAAGTGAGCTTTATTGTCATTTTAACACATACAGCTGATGCAATATACATTAAAACGAAACAACGTTCCTCCAAGACTACGGTGCTACATAAAACAACATAAAGGCACGATAGACAACAAGAGCTACATACACGGGACGACATAGAGCCACAAACAACAAGTGCGACAGACAGACATTACATAGTCACGCCACAGGACAGGTACATAAACTAAAGCGCCGACAGTGCAGTTATATTGTGCAAAAAGTGGATTGTGCAAGGTAGATAAAGTGGCAGTGCAGATTGTAAACATACTTAGTTATAAATACAGTAAATAAACATTCAAGTATTTAAGGCAGCAAAGTGACGTGTGCCAACCTTCAAAACTATAACCATGTTTTTAGCAGCAGAATAAATAATGTTGGACAGCAGTGGTGTGTAAAACCGGAGTGTGTGTGTGGCAGTGGTTCAGTCTCTAGTGTTAAGAAGCCTGGTGGCTTGCGGGTAGAAACTGTTTATCAGTCTGGTGGTGCGGGCCCGAATGCTTCGGTACCGTTTACCAGAAGGCAGGAGGGTGAAGAGTGTGTGTGAGGGGTGTGTGGGGTCAGCCACAATGCTGGTGGCTCTTCGTGTGCAGCGTGTGGTGTAAATGTCCGTGAGAGGGGGTAAAGAGACACCGATGATCTTTTCAGCTGTCCTCACTATCCGCTGTAGGGTCTTGCGGTCCGCGACGGTGCAGTTCCCAAACCAGACGGTGATGCAGCTGCTCAGGATGCTCTCTAATAGTCCCTCTGTAGAACGTGGTGAGGATCGGGGGAGGAAGATGTGCTTTCCTCAGCCTTCGCAGAAAGTAAAGGCGCTGCTGGGCTTTCCTGCTGATCTGGCGGGTGTTGAGAGACCAGGTGAGGTTCTCCTCCAGATGAACACCAAGGAACTTGTCGATGGTGAGTGGAGGATGTTCACTCGGTGCTCTCCTGAAGTCAACGATCATCTCCTTTGTCTTGTCGACGTTCAGAGACAGGTTGTTGGCTTCACACCATGCCGTTAGCTGTGCCACTTCCTCTCTGTATGCTGACTCGTCGTTCTTGCTGATGAGACCCACCACGGTCGTGTCATCGGCGAACTTGATGATGTGGTTCGAGCTGTGCATCGCTACACAGTCGTGAGTCAGCAGGGTGAACAGCAGGGGACTGAGAACGCAGCCTTGAGGGGCTCCGGTACTCAGTGTGGTGGTGCTGGAAACGCTGTTCCCGATTCGGACTGATTGTGGTCTCCCAGTCAAAAAGTCCAGAATCCAGTTACAGAGGGAAGTGTTTAGTCCAAGCAGGCTTAACTTTCCGATGAGGTGCTGAGGGATGATGGTGTTGAATGAATGCTGAACTGAAGTCGATGAACAGCATTCGAACGTAAGTATCTCTTATTGTCCAGGTGTGTGAGGGACAGATGAATGGCTGTGGAGATCGCGTCGTCCGTTGAGCGGTTCGGACGATATGCGAACTGTAGCGGGTCCAGTGTGGGTGGTAGCTGGGTCTTGATGTGCCACTCGTAGGTGAGATGGAGTAAGTGACGTCACGTAACCGCAAACGTGAAAAGCAGTGAAACTCGGACAATTTGGTATGACATTTACGTTGTGCAACGTAATTTGTTATTTTGCAAATTGTCAACATGATATAGAGTATATGGGAAATGTATTTATACTAATGGGGAAATGTTATATACACAAATGTAAATTTTCTCATACACTTCCAATATTTATCCATTTTCTTTGTGATGTCAATTATTTATTTAAAACTTTAAAACTTATTCATACCAAAAAAAAAGTGTCAAACTTACGAAACTATACGAGTTGGCCGTATACTGATACTTAAATACTATATTACCTCTGTATTATCTTTTTTTTTATTTTGTTTCTATTCTATGTATTTTTCTATCTTTATTCTCTTCCTACTTATTTTATACATAATGTCATCCATTCTTTTCTTTTTCTTGTGTTGTAATTGACAACTTTAAATATGCAATAAAAATTAAAAAAAAAAGGGAAAACTCGGACACAGGGTCATGTGACATGTCTAAACGCGTATAGCACATCGACGGGAGTCGGACGGCGGATAATTTGAAGATGTCACGTGTGTCACTGGCCCCGCCCCCTCCTGAAAAAAAACGTGGTGTTTTTGGTGTGTAAACACTCGTCTCTCTGAACGAGCTAGTATGTTGATGTCAACAATAAATATTAAACGGACCACGCTGTAAGTGGACACAGACATGAGAGGAGAAAAATGTGTGTGTGTGTGTGTGTGTGTGTGTGTGTGTGTGTGTGTGTAAAGTGTGCAATGTACATATCAAACACTGCATAGATACAATGGGGCCATATTGTATTCCCATAGATACAGGTGTGTGTGTGTGTGTGTGTGTGTGTGTGTGTGTGTAAGTGTGTGTACATATCAAACACTGTGTACAATGTGGCCATGTTGTATTCCCAAGTGTGTGTGTGTGATGTGTGTGCAATGTACATATCAAACACTGCATAGATACAATGGGGCCATATTGTATTCCCATCGCCATGTGTGTGTGTCCCATGTGTGTGTGTGTGTGTTGTGTGTGTGTGTGTGTGTAAAGTGAACACTGCAATGATACAATGCCATATACAATGTATTGTATTCCCATAGATACAGGTGTGTGTATTCCCATAGTGTGTGTGTGTGTTGTGTGTGTGGGTGGTGTGTGTGTAAAGTGTGTGTGTGTACCCCAATGTGTGTGTGTGTGTTGTGTGTGTGTGTGTGTGTACATGTACATATCGAACACTGCATAGATACAATGGGGCCATATTGATACAATGGGGCCATACAGTGTGTGTGTGTGTGTGTGTGTGTGTGTGTGTGTGTGTGTGTGTGCAAAGAACACTGTGATACAATGTGTACATATCGAACACTGTGTGGGGCCATGTGTGTTTGTGTGTGGTGTGTGTGTGTTGTGTGTGTATTCCAAATACAGGGTGTGTGTGTGTGTGTGTGTGTGGTGTAAAGTGGGCAATGAACATACATATCGAACATATAGATACAATGGGGCCATATTACAATGGGGCCATATTGTATTCCCATATACAGGTGTGTTGTGTTGTGTGTTTGTGGTGGGTGTGTAAAGTTGTGGCCATATTGATATGGGCCCATAGATACAGTGTGTGTGTGTGTGTAAAGTGTGCAGGTGTGTGTACAGTGTGTGTGTGTGTGTGTGTGTGTGTGTGTGTGTGTGTGTGGTGTGAACACTGTGTGTGTAAAGTGTGGCAATGTACATATGTAACACTGCATAATACAGTGTGTGTGTGGTGTGGTGTGTGTGTGTAAAGTGTGCCATAGAACACTGAAGATACAATGGGGCCATGTATTCCCATAGTGTGTGTGTGTGTGTGTGTGTGGTGGGTGTGTGGGTGTATGTGCAATGGCCATATTGTATTCCCATAGATACAGGTGTGTGTGTGTGTGTGTGTGTGTGTGTGTGTGTGTGTGGAAAGTGTGCATAGTGAACACTGCATAGATGGGGCCATACCCATATATTCGACACACACAATATATATATCAATGGGGTAATTCACATATTGTATAGATGCAAGCTCTCAGTTGTTTGTATTGTATTCACACATCAAGTATTTTTTCCCTGACTTATAATTATTTGCACAAAACGCACAAACATCATCCAGGGTTATTTTTTTCCTGGTAATATATCATTCTTCATGGGTTTTAACGCTGAATCATTACTGGTGAGTAATCATACGTTTTATTTATATGAAGTATATTTATGTTAAATGATTGTATTTATGCATTCCAAATGAAATGTGCTGTTATAAAGTACAGTAAATAAATATCGGGTTAAAGTGTGTGTTTTATATTCAGCAGTGCAGAAGTGTACACTATACACATGTATATTCCTTTATTAAGAGCAGTGTATTAAACTGACTTGTATGAACATATAAAAAGTGACAACTCAATGTATCGCTGTGCTTAATGCGCCACCTGCTGGAAGATGAGGGAATTACAGGACAAGGTGAAATGAGTTATAATTATGGATGTGGCCCTCGGGCCGTGGTGTGTCCCGTCCCTTTTTAAAGCTAATCGTGTAGAACTGAAGTGAACCTTTTTTTCACCGAGAACGTGGCGTGATGTTTAAAGAGTTAAAAGCCACACTTTATGTTTCTAAACGAACCATGTTGTGCTTTTTTATCCGTTTAAAGTTCCCTAATTCTACGGATGTTAAAAAAAACCTTTCTACTGAAAAGCTCTAACACTGGAGACTCCTTCCATGAAACATCTCCATATTAGAGGTCGTTTTTTCCATCCACTTGTTTGTTGTTAATATGGAACCTTGTGATTTCGGTCCGGATCGCTGTCAGTGCTGCTGTTTATTTACCACACTTCTGAATCCCTGCATTTGTGGATGAGAAGTGAAGTCCTGCTTCTGGTCCAGGTCCTAGTTCTAGTCCTTGTCCGGGCATTGGTTCTGCTCCTGGCCCTGGTCCTGCTCCTGGCCCTGGTGCTAGTTCTGCTCCTGGCCCTGGTCCTGGTTCTGATCCTGGCACTGGTCCTGGTTCTGCTCCTGGCCCTGGTCCTCGTTCTGCTCCTGGCACTGGTCCTGGTTCTACTTCTGGCCCTGGTTTTGGTTCTGCTCCTGGCCCTGGTCCTAGTTCTGCTCCTGGCCCTGGTCCTAGTTCTGCTCCTGGCCCTGGTCCTAGTTCTGCTCCTGGCACTGGTCCTAGTTCTGCTCCTGGCCCTGGTCCTGGTTCTGCTCCTGGCCCTGGTCCTAGTTCTGCTCCTGGCCCTGGTCCTGGTTCTGCTCCTGGCCCTGGTCCTGGTTCTGCTCCTGGCCCTGGTCCTGGTTCTGCTCCTGGCACTGGTCCTGGTTCTGCTCCTGGCACTGGTCCTGGTTCTGCTCCTGGTTTTGGTTCCTGGTTCCTGGTCCTAGTTCTGCTCCTGGCCTGGTCCTGGTTCTGGTTCTGGCTTGGTTCCTGTTCTCTCTGGCCCTGGTCCTGGTTCGGCCCTGGTCTCCTGGTTCTGCTCCTGGCCCTGGTCCTGGTTCTGCTCCTGGCACTGGTCCTGGTTCTGCTCCTGGCCCTGGTTTTGGTTCTGCTCCTGGCCCTGGTGCCTAGTTCTGCTCCTGGTCCATGCTCCTGGCCCTGGTCCTGGTTCTGATCCTGGCACTGGTCCTGGTTCTGCTCCTGGCACTGGTCCTGGTTCTGCTGGTTACTTCTGGCCCTGGTTTTGGTTCTGCTCCTGCTCCCGGTTCTGGTTCTGTGTAAATGTGCTGCAGAATCAGTATGTTTTGTTCGTGCAGTTACCAGAATACAAATGAAGCAGTATGAAGTGAGCTGAATGCGTTACGCTGCATTGCCTGCACTTGTGTGTGTGTGTGTGTGTGTGTGTGTGTGTGTGTGTGTGTGTGTGTGTGTGTGTGTGTGTGTGTGTGTGTGTGTGGTGTGTGTGTGTGTGTGTGTGTGTGTGTGTGGCTGCACGTCAGGAGTCTAATGAGCTTTTCGGTGTTATGCTGATGAAGCCTGTTTCTCTGGGCTTTGCTTTAGTGAATCAGGTCTGTGTGTGTGTGTGTGTGTGTGTGTGTGTGTGTGAGTGTGTGTGTGAGTGTGTGTGTGTGTGTGTGTGTGTGTGCATGCAGATAGGATTCAGAAGATCATGTAGACTGAGAGTATCTGTCTCTCTCTCTCTCTGCAGCAGAACGACGGGTCCGGAGCGAGCGCTAGAGGTCACGCTGCCGAGAGAAAGAAAGCGTTGAAGTCAGCAGTCTGACTGGAGGGAGGTGCAGTGGAACGCTTTTCTTTTTTCCTTCTCTCTCCTCTCTCTCTCTCTCTCCCTCTCTCTCTCCCTCCTTTTCATACTGTACAGTGCGTCGTCCCTCCCCTTTGCGTCTGTGTGCTATAAAGTGATGCTCGCGTTGGTGCAGAGACGCTGAAATGTACAGAATCCTGGTTCAAGTAAACATCAGATATTTTATCTCACTTATTATTTATTCTCTCTATTTATTTATATATATATATATAATTTATAATAACAATAAAACCAGTTAGATTATCAGACTTAAAGTTAATTTATTAATTAAAAATATATCATAACAAATATTCCGTAAATGTTTTTACTCATATTTATTATAATGATTATTAAAATAATAATACTAAAAATGATAATAATACAGTAAATAACATCTTTAGTCTTGATAATTGTAATGAGTGTAATAATAATAATTACAATTCAGTTGATATATTTATATATAATATTAATAATAATAATAATAGCAGCAGTTTTGATATAAATATTTTAAAGATAGAAATAATAATAATACTTATTCAATAAATGATTTCATTATGAATAAATGCATATTTTAATAATCATTTTAAATGTAGTTTATACAATAAATAGTAATAATAATAATAAAAAAAATCCATTATAAAAAAAGTAGAATATTTTAATCAGTAAAAATGTTTCATATATTTTCCTATATAATAGTGTAAAAATGAACTTTATACAGAAATAATAATAGAAAGAAATATACAATAAATGTGCATTTTTATAATCATATTAACTTGGAATGAATAACTATATTTATAATTAATGAATTTAATAATATAATTCATGCAAAAAATCTGTTAATAAATATTACATGTATTAATATATCAAATAAAATAATCATTTTGTGATTAAAGACTAACTTTGTATTCAATCAATAATAATAATAATAATAATAATAATAATAATACAGCAGAAAAAAAATATGTACATAGAAATAATAGAAAAAAATAAATTGTGCATTTATTTGTGGAATTTGGGGTTGGATAGGGGCCTCGCTCAAGGGCCCAAGAGGGCAAAAATGGGGGGTTTAAAATTGATGAGTAATCCAGGGCCTTTAATTATTATTAATTATTATTATTACTTAGTACGTGTTATTTGTGATGTGTGTGTGTGTGTGTGTGTTTGTGTGTGTTGTGTGTGTTGTGTGTGTGTGTGTGTATATGAGAGAGAGAATGGGATGCTCTGTGATTGGACACTAGGAGGCAGTGATGACACATGAAAGCATTCTGGGTGTGTGTGTGTGTGTGTGTGTGTGTGTGTGTGAGACAGAGCAGGAGTGCAGAGAGGCTGCAGTCTGCTGAAGCTGTAAATAGAGGAGAGGAAGTTGAGGAGGAGAGGCGAGCGCACAGCGGAGGGTTTTGTTGTTCACACAGATGTGTGTGTTTGTGAAGTGACTCTCCAGCTGCTCGTCTCTCGGACCGGCGGCACCGGGAGGGCGTGATGGCGTCTGCCCGGCATTATGGACGCTCGGCGAGGGACATCGCCAACGTGATGCAGAGGCTGCAGGGTAGGTGCTGATGCTGCACGCTCTCTCTCTCTCTCTCTTTCTTAAGGTGACCTCGTCAGTGCTGTACTGTAGCATGACACAGCGTTTCCTCACCGCGCTGATGTACAGGAGCTCCGTAAACACACGTTCATGCTCTTATGGATCAGATTGTGCTGAGGTTATAACCTGTATTAAACCATACACAGCCAATTTGCAGACGCATGCACACTTTATTACAGCTGTGTTCACTATACAGTGCAGTAGTGACTTTTGGGTTGCCATGTATAGTGATAGCTGGTTATGACATCACAGGCTTCATGACATCACACAACGTTTTCACCCCGATATCCTGCAGCCTTTCGCTGATTTTTAAAATCTTATTTCTTTATTACGATTTTAATGTAATTTACAAAATCATATCCAAGTGATGAAAAAGTGTTTATTATGGGATATTTTTATGAATAATATTGAAATTGGTGATATAACCGAGACATGGATCGTCACAGACGCCGGGGAAAACGTACAGCGTGTTTATTTTTGGAGACATTTGATATTTTGATTGGCATTTTTCAGCTTTTGGGGGAAATTTTGCGGGTGAGAATAATTTACATAAAGAAAAGCAGATTATACTTAAAATAAAGGATGAAATAAATCTCAGCACTTTGGAGAGCGACTTTGGTCGAGGTGAGCGTTCACTTTTAGGAGAAGTCTATTATTAATTCAAATCTGCATTAGGAATTGATAGTACAGGAGGATCCGTGCGTGTGTGTGTGTGTGTGTGTGTGTGTGTGTGTGTGTGTGTGTGTGTGTGTGTGTGTGTGTGTGTGTGAGTGTCAAAGCCCAAGGTCAGAGCTTTACTGGCGCGCTCTTATTTCACACTAGTCAGCTCTACATTCGGTCATTTCCGTTCCTATGACGCATACGAATCGTCAGCCGAGAGAAGCGAGGGACTCAGAGCTTATAGAAAAGAGAGAGAGAGAGAGAGAGAGAGAGAGAGAGAGAGAAGAGACAGGAAGGATGAAGGATGAAAAGGTATTGTAAGGTCAGTGTATTTCATTATCAGCAATACATAAAGAGGAAGGGATGAAAAGAGTAAGTGGAGTCTGAGTTCAAGATTCTGACGGAGGGAGAGAAGGATGGAGAGAAGGACCGAGGGAGAGAAGGATGGAGGGAGAGAAGGAGGAGAGAAGGACAGAGGGAGAGAAGGATGGAGGGAGAGAAGGACAGAGGGAGAGAAGGATGGAGGGAGAGAAGGACAGAGGGAGAGAAGGACAGAGGGAGAGAAGGATGAAGGGAGAGAAGAAGATGAAGAGAAGGACAGAGGGAGAGAAGATGAGGGAGAGAAACGAGGGAGAGAAGGACGAGGGAGAGAAGGTGAGGGAGAAGAGAAGGAGAGGCAGGACAGAGGGAGAGAAGGATTGAAGTTGTGGAAGTGTCACATGGATTTAATCTCAGCTGAAGAGTTGAGTTTAGGAAGAATGAAAAGTGAAAAGTGAAGAAGTGAAAAGTGAATGAAAAAGAGTGAAAAGAGAGAGTGAAGAGTGAAAAGTGAAGAGTGAAAAGCGAAGAGTGAAGAGTGAGTGAAAAGTGAAAAGTGAAGAGTGAAAAGTGAAGAGTGAAAAGTGAAGAGTGAAAGTGAAGAAGTGAAAAGTGAAGTGAAGTGAAAAAGTGAAGAGTGAAAAGTGAAGAGTGAAAAGTGAAGAGTGAAGTGAAGAGTGAAAAGTGAAAAAGAGTGAAGAGTGAAAAGTGAAAGTGAAAGTGAAGAGTGAAGAGTGAAAAGTGAAGAGTGAAAAGTGAAGAGTGAAAAGTGAAGAGTGAAGAGTGAAAAGTGAAGAGTGAAAAGAAAGAGTGAAGAGTGAAAAGTGAAGAGTGAAAAGTGAAGAGTGAAAAGTGAAGAGTGAAAAGTGAAGAGTGAAGAGTGAAAAGTGAAGAGTGAAAAGTGAAAAGTGAAGAGTGAAAAGTGAAAGAGTGAAGAGTGAAAAGTGAAAAGTGAAGAGTGAAAAGTGAAGAGTGAAAAGTGAAGAGTGAAGAGTGAAAAGTGAAGAGTGAAAAGCAAAGAGTGAAGAGTGAAAAGTGAAGAGTGAAAAGCAAAGAGTGAAGAGTGAAAAGTGAAGAGTGAAAAGTGAAGAGTGAAAGTTGAGTGAAGAGTGAAAAGTGAAGAGTGAAAAGTGAAGAGTGAAAAAAAGCAAGAGGAAAAGTGAAAAACAAGTGAGTGAAGAGTGAAAGGGAAAGGAACAAAGAGTGAAGAGTGAAATGAAGAGTGAAAAGTGAAGATACTGATGCTGATGAAAAAAAAAGTCCTGTTATGGGTTTCTACAGCAGATCATCAATAATAATATAATAATAATCATAAGACTAATAATATATATAATATATAATAATAATACGATAATAATAATAAATAATAATAATAATAATAATAATAATAATAATAATAATAAAATAATATATAATAATAAATAATAATAATAATAATAATAATAATAAATAATAATAAATTAATAATAATATTAAAAGTAATTAAATAAAAGTAATAAATAATAATAATCAATAATATGATTAATAAATAATAATAATAATAAATAAATAATAAAAAGTAATGAAAATAAAAGTAATAATAATTAAAGAGAAAAAAAATCATTGCCATTCAGATAATTAAAAAAACACAACTTATTACAGGAATTATTACAGTATTAATAAGTACACTTAATACAGTAAATTATATACAGTATAATAATTAAATATGTATGTATGTATGTATGTTATGTATTATTATTATTATTATTATTTTATTATGGTTAGTACTAATAAAAATCCAGGTTAATATAATAAAATAATTTAAATAAATGAAATAAAAAATATTAATGTATTATTATGATTATATTTATTATTATTATTATAAATTATAATAATACTATACTATTAATAATAATAAATAATAATACTAATAATAATAATAATAATAAGAATAATAATAATAATAACATAATAATTATAATATAATAATGGTTGGTATATTATTATTATTATTATTATTGATATTATTAATAATAGAATAATAATAATAATAATAAAATACATTTAAAAAGTAATAAAGGGTATTTTTAAATGTAATTAATAACTACTTTTGCAGTCAATGAATAATAATAAAAAATATATATTTCATTTAATAATAATAGCTTTACATTTAGCCAGTAATAACTTTTGTTAATAAAACCAAAAAAAAAGTGTAATGATATGAAAATGTCTACTTACAGCGATGTTATTAAACAAAGTGGATTTTTATGTGTTGGATTCTGAAACCTGAAGTTTGTTTGTATTCATTTATTTGAACTTTAATTAACAAATCAATTAATTAATTAATTTCACCTGGAAAAACAATTCTCACTTACAAGAGAGCTTAATGTTAACAAAATATACCCGATATTCCAGTGAAGACGTTCCTTCGGAGGGAAACGCAGACTGGCGAGACGTTCCGTGTTTACGTTTACAAGTCGTGATTATCGAATAACATTTTGAAATAAAGCGGTGCGTGTCTTCTGACCAATCAGACGCGAGCGTTGGTCTTAATATAACAAACAACCAATAAAAACGCGTGTATGGAAAGATTCGTTTGGAAATGTATATATTATGTGTGGCACGGTGGTTTAGTGTTTATCACGTTCGCCTCACACCGCCAGGGTCCGGGTTCGATTCCCGTCTCGCCCATGTGTGTGTGGAGTTTGTGCATGTTCTCCCCGTGTCTCAGGGGGTTTTTCTCCGGGTTCTCCGGTTTCCTCCCCCGGTCCAAATACATGCACAGTAGGTTGATTGGCACCTTGGAAAATTGTCCCTAGTGTATAAATGTGTGTGTGTGTGTGTGTGTGATGGGTTGGCATTCCATCCAGGGTGTATCCTGCATTAATGCCCATAGATTAATGAGATAGACACAGACTCCCCGTGACCCGAGGGAAGATCGGATAAAGCGATAGAAGATGAATGAATGAATGAATGAATGTATATATTATTTGTCACCGCGGTGAGACGGACCGAACGACACGTTTTAAGAACATTCCCAGAATGCTTTGTGATTATGGAGCCGTGCTGCCGTCACACTTCCCTCCTGACGAATGACAAAACATCTCCACACTTCCCTCGTGAAAAACATCTCCATTATTCCTCCTTTTGTCTTCGCCGTGTCTGAACTCATTTTAATTACAGACAATCTCGTC
>JACRUU010000007.1:34712830-34717830 GCA_030449085.1 Kryptopterus vitreolus | reverse complement strand
CGTATGTTGAGGAATTCTGCCGTTCCATGTCTCTCTCGTTATCTCTGCAACACGAACATCATCTCGCCCGATTTCCCATGCTGCACTTCTCCTGCAAGATCGCGGGAAGGAATCCCCGAGGACCTGCTGTGCACTCATTAACACTCCGTTTCCTTCTGGTCGGGAATGGTGTGACATCGGAACGCTGGGAAAAAAACCCCGGCGTGGTGTTTCTGAACATCGCTTTATTCCTGTACGGTGTGTTCACTCACATTCCGAGGCGTAACGAACACTACAGGCTGTGTGCTAATAGGAAAATAATCAGGCTGTTTGATTGGCCGCTATTTAAACCGTAGCAATCTGCCAACTGTTATTTATTTATTTATTTGTTTATTTAATAATTAAAGATGGACATCTGTTTTTTTTCCTTCCTCGCGCTCAATTTTAAACAAACATGACCAAAGCTCTCGTTATAACGATTAACTCGTGGTGATGGTGGTGGTGTTAGTGATGTGGATTGGTATTGGTGGTGGTGCTGATGATGGTGTTGTGGTGTTGGTGGTGTTGGTGTGGTTGGTGGTGTTGGTGGTGATGTGGTGGTGGTGGTGGTGGTGGTGGGGTGGTGATTGTGTGGTGGTGGTGGTGGTGGTGGTGGCGGTGTGTGGTGATTGTGGTGGTGGTGGTGGTGGTGTTGGTGTTGTTGGTGTGATGTGGTGGTGTGGGTGGTGGTGGTGGTGGGTGATGGTGGTGGTGGTGATGGTGGTGATGTGGTGGTGGTGGTGGTGGTGTTGGTGTGGTGTTGGTGGTGGTTGGTGGTGGTTGGTGTGTGGTTGGTGGTGTTTTGGTGTTGTGGTGGTGGTGGGTGTTGTGTTGTGTTGGTTGTGGTGTGATTGTGTGGTGTTGTGGTGGTGTGTTGGTGGTGGTGGTGTGTTGGTGTGTTGGTGATGGGGTGGTGGTGGTGGTGGTGGCGGTGGTGATTGTGGTGGTGGTGGTTGTTGTGTTGTGTTTGTTGGTGTTGGTGGTGTGGTGGTTGGTGGTTTGTTGGTGGTGGTGGTGGTGGTGTTGATGGTGATTGTGGTGGTGGTTGTGTTGATGGTGGTGGTGGTGTTGGTGGTGGTGGTGGTGTTGGTGATGGTGGTGGTGGTGGCGGGTGGTGGTGGTGGGGTTGGTGATTGTGGTGGTGGTGGTGTTGGTGGTGATTGTGGTGGTGGTGGTGTTGATGGTGGTGGTATTGGTGTTGTTGTGATGGTGGTGTGTTTTGATGGGATGTGGTGTGGTGGTGGTGGTGGTGGTGGTGGTGAGCTGGTGGTAATGGTGTTTTTGGTGATGGTGGTGGTGTTGTTGTTGTTGTTGTGGTGGTGTGGTGTGGTGGTGTTGTGGTGGTTGGTGGTGTTGGGTGATTGTGGTGGTGGTGGCGGTGTTGTGATGGTGGTGGTGGTGGTGTTGTGATGGTGGTGTTGTTGTGGTGGTGGTGGGTGGTGGTGATTGTGGTGGTGGTTGTGTTGATGGTGGTGTTGGTGGTGGTGGTGTTGTGTGGTGTTGGTGGTTGTTGGTGGTGGCTGGTGGTGTTGGTGTTGGTTGTTGGTGTGGTGGTGGGCGGTGGTGATTGTGGTGGTGGTGTTGTTGTTGTTGGTTGTTGGTGGCGGTGGTGATTGTGATTGGTGGTGGTGTTGTGTTGTGGTGTGGTGGTGATGTGTGGTGTGGGTGGTGGTGTTGTGGTGTTGGTGTGTTGGTTGTTGGTGGTGGTTGTTGGTGGTGGTGGTGTTGTGGTGATGGTGGTGTTGGTGGTGTTGTGTTGGTTGTTGGTTGTGGTGGTTTGTGGTGGTGGTTGGTGATGGTTGGTTGGTGGTGATGGTGGTGTTGGTGGTGGTGGTGATGGTTGGTTGGTGGTGATGATGGTTGTTGTTGGTGGTGTTGGGGTGATTGTGGTGTGGTGGTTGATGGTGGTGGTGATGGTGTTGTTGGTGTTGGTGGTGGTGATGGTGGTGGTGGTGGTGTTGGTGGTGTTGTGTGTGTAAAAATATAAAACACATATCAAACTGAGTTGCCACTAGTAGGCCCGTGAGCAAAGCTAAGTATAATACACAATAATTGTTGGAGTATTAAATATTTTGCATCTAGAACACCATGTACTGCACCCACACACACCACCAGCACCAACACACACCCCACACCAGCACCACACCCCAGCACCATCACCACCACACCAGCACCAACACACACCACCAACACACACCACCACCAGCACACCACAAAACCAACCACCACCACACCACCACCACACCACACCACCACCACCAGCACCAACACCACCAGCACCAGCACCAGCACCACCAGCACCACACCACACACCACCACCACACACCAACAAGTACCAACCACCAACACCACCAACACCATCACCATCACCAACATCACCAACACCACCCACCACAACACACAACCAACAACACCAGCACCAACCAACACCACCACCAACCACCACACCACCACACAACAACAACAAAAACACCACCACCACCACCACAACAACAACCAACCCACCACCACCACCACCACACCAGCACCAGCACCACCAACACCAGCACCAGCACCAGTACCAACACCACCACCACCAGTACCAGTACCAACACCACCACCACCAGCACCAACAACACCAACCACCACACCAACACCACCACCACCACCCAACACCAACACCCACAACACAACACCACCAACAACAACACCACCAGCCACCAGTACCACCAACACGAACACCACACCAGCACACCACCACCAGCACCAACACCAACACCACCACCAACCAACCACCACCACCACACCAACCACACCAACACCACCAGCACCAACACCAACACCCAACAACACCACAACACCACCACCATCACCACCACACCACCAACACCACCACCAACAAAACAGCACCAACACCACCACACCACACAAATAACACTGTACCACCAAGGTGAACAACCAATGTTGTTGAAGACAGTTAGAGGTGTAGTGTGTGATGAGTATAGAGTGTGTGTGTGTGTGGTGTGGTTAGAGTGTGTGTGATGTGCGTTGTAGGGGTGTATGTGTGTGTGTGATTGTGTGTGTGCGTATGAGTGTGTGTGTGTAAGAGAGTTTGTTGATGATGTGTGTGATGTGAGTTTATAGAGTGTGGGTGTGCTTGTCGAGTGTGTGATGTGCGTATAGAGTGTGTGTGTGATGTGCATATAGAGTGTGTGATGTGTGTGTCGAGTGTGTGATGTGCGTATAGAGTGTGTGATGAGTGTATCGAGTGTGTGATGTGCGTATAGAGTGTGTGTGATGTGCGTATAGAGTGTGTGTGTATCGAGTGTGTGATGTGTGTATCGAGTGTGTGTGCTTATGGTGTTTTGATGTGCGTTATAGAGTGTGTGTGTGTGTATCGAGTGTGGATGTGCATATAGAGTGTGTGATGTGCGTATGAGTGTGTGATGTGTGTATAGAGTGTGTGTGATGTGCATATAGTGTGTGTGTATCGAGTGTGTCGTGCGTATCGAGTGTGTGTGATGTGCGTATAGAGTGTGTGTGTGTGTGTGTATCGAGTGTGTGATGTGCGTATAGAGTGGTGTGATGTGCGTATAGAGTGTGTGATGAGTGTATGAGTGTGTGATGTGCGTATAGAGTGTGTGTGATGAGTGTATAGTGCGTATGTGTGTGTGTGTGTGTGTATCGAGGTGTGATGTGCGTATAGAGTGTGTGTGATGTGCGTATAGAGTGTGTGTGGTGTGTGTGTGTGTGTGTGTATCGAGTGTGTGATGTGCGATTATTAGAGTGTGTGATGTGTGTATTGAGTGTATGTGATGTGCGTATAGAGTGTGTGATGTGTGTATCGAGTGTGTGATGTGCGTATAGAGTGTGTGTGATGTGCGTATAGAGTGTGTGATGTGTGTATAGAGTGTATGTGATGTGCGTATAGAGTGTGTGATGTGTGTATCGAGTGTGTGATGTGCGTATAGAGTGTGTGATGTGTGTATCGAGTGTGTGATGTGCGTATAGAGTGTGTGATGTGTGTATCGAGTGTGTGATGTGCGTATCGAGTGTGTGTGATGTGCGTATAGAGTGTGGGTGATGTGTTATAGAGTGTGGTGTGTGTGCCATATAGAGTGTGTGTGTATAGTGTTATCGAGTGTGTGATGTGCGTTTATAGAGTGTGTGTGATGTGCGTTTAGAGTGTTGTGAGTGGTTTATATAGATGTGTGTGATGTGCGTTTAGAGTGTGTGTGATGTGCGTTTAGAGGGTTGTGCATGAGGGTGAGGTGTTATGGGTAGAGTGGTGATGTAGTGCGGATGTATGAGGGGGTAGATGTGTGTGTGTGTGTGTATCGTGTGTGTGATGTGCGTATAGAGTGTGTGATGTGTGTATAGAGTGTGTGTGATGTGCGTATAGAGTGTGTGATGTGTGTATCGAGTGTGTGATGTGCGTATAGAGTGTGTGATGTGTGCGTAATAGAGTGTGGTGATGTGCGTATAGAGTGTAGTGATGGGTGATGTGTGATTATAGAGTGCTGTGATGTGCGTTATAGAGGTGTGTGATGTGCGTGATAGAGTGTGTGATGTGCGTATTAGAGTGTGTGATGTGGTAGCGAGTGTTGTGTGTTTTAGTGTGTGTGTATTGTGTGTGTGATGTGTGCATATAGTGTGTGTGTGTGTGTGATGTGATGTGTGTGACGTCGCCTCGTAACACAGAACACATTTTTCTCCTTCCAGCACAAACATGTTTTCACTTTCACATCTTTCCTTCCGTCTGCGTCCATTTTTCACTTCCTGGATATTTTGGGATAGAAATTTCCCAATTGTTGGGAAAATCTCCAATGTGGAATACGCTGCCCTCTAGAGGCGGAACAGTTTCCGGACCTTTCCGTCTCTCTTTAAACGTACCTTTTATTTAACACCCTAAAAAATCCCTCTTTCAGCTTTTTTATTCTTTCTTTATCTTTTTAGTGGAGACGGTTACATTTTTACTGCATCTCCTATCATAGTGATGATGA
>JACRUU010000007.1:34697830-34707830 GCA_030449085.1 Kryptopterus vitreolus | reverse complement strand
CACATCACGGCGTCCGTCATCAGCCTCACATCACGCCGTCCGTCAGCAGCCTCACATCACGCCGTCCGTCAGCAGCCTCACATCACGCCGTCCGTCATCAGCCTCACATCACGGCGTCCGTCATCAGCCTCACATCACGCCGTTCGTCATCAGCCTCACATCATGGCGTCCGTCAGCAGCCTCAGATCACGCCGTCCGTCATCAGCCTCACATCACGCCGTCCGTCATCAGCCTCACATCACGGCCGTCCGTCACAGCAGCCTCACATCACGCCGTCCGTCATCAGCCTCACATCACGGCGTCCGTCATCAGCCTCACATCACGCCGTTCCGTCATCAGCCTCACATCATGGCGTCCGTCATCAGCCTCACATCACGCCGTTCCGTCATCAGCCTCACATCATGGCGTCCGTCAGCAGCCTCACATCACGCCGTCCGTCATCAGCCTCACATCACGGCGTCCGTCAACAGCCGCGCATCACGCCGTCCGTCATCAGCCTCACATCACGCCGTCCGTCATCAGCCTCACATCACGGCCGTCCGTCATCAGCCTCACATCACGCCGTCCGTCATCAGCCTCACATCACAGCGTGGCGTCCGTCATCAGCCTCACATCACGCCGTTCCGTCATCAGCCTCACATCATGGCGTCCGTCAGCAGCCTCACATCACGCCGTCCGTCATCAGCCTCACATCACGGCGTCCGTCAGCAGCCTCACATCACGCCGTCCGTCAACAGGTGTTGCCTTTGGCGGCTGCGTGTGATGTGTAGAAGGTCAGCGGGGCGTCTGTTGACCTCGCGTCAGGGAATTACATCCCTGGAGACTCCTGGCGTTTGATGAGGGATCTGTTTTCACTCTCTTTTCTTTCTCTGGCTCGCGGTTCTCCTGTAATGAGTACCTGTACGTCGGCCGCGAGCGCATGCGCCGAGCGTCACGGCGTCCGTCAGCACCCGCACATCACAGCGTCCGTCACCAGCCGCACATCACAGCGTCCGTCAGCAGCCGCACATCACGCACATCACAGCGTCCGTCACGTCACAGCAGTCCGTCAGCAGCCTCACATCACGCCGTCCGTCAGCAGCCTCACATCACAGCGTCCGTCATCAGCCTCACATCACGCCGTCACACCGCACATCACAGCGTCCGTCAGCCTCACATCACATCACGCCGTCCGTCATCAGCCTCACATCACATCACGCCGTCCGTCACAGCCTCACATCACAGCGTCCGTCAGCAGCCGCACATCACGCCGTCCGTCAGCAGCCTCACATCACGCCGTCCGTCATCAGCCTCACATCACGCCGTCCGTCAGCAGCCTCACATCACGCCGTCCGTCATCAGCCTCACATCACGCCGTCCGTCATCAGCCTCACATCACGGCGTCCGTCAGCAGCCTCACATCACGGCGTCCGTCATCAGCCTCACATCACGCCGTCCGTCATCAGCCTCACATCACATGGCGTCCGTCATCAGCCTCACATCACGCCGTCCGTCATCAGCCTCACATCACGGCGTCCGTCAGCAGCCTCACATCACGCCGTCCGTCAACAGCCTCACATCACGCCGTCCGTCAACAGCCTCACATCACGCCGTCCGTCAACAGCCTCACATCACGCCGTCCGTCAACAGCCGCGCATCACCTCATCACGCCGTCCGTCAACAGCCGCACATCACGCCGTCCGTCATCAGCCTCACATCACGGCGTCCGTCATCAGCCTCACATCACGGCGTCCGTCAACAGCCGCTCAGGCTCTTCTCCAAATCCATTCTGCACTCTATAATGCCAGCAGTGTGAGGGATGAACAGCTCAGCCGTCTCTGACCTACTTCTGCCCTCGGCTTTTTATTCATCTCTGCCTGTACACAGAGCTTTCAGTGCCAATGGACAAAAGTCTACACCCCCCCTTCATATGTGCTTTTCAGTATGATCTGTTTTAGACACAAAGCAAAAATGAACTATATGCAGAAAAATAATCGGATTGACTTTCTATTGGGATCCAGATGTTAGTGCACGTCACATGACACATATTTTGCTCGCAAGCAGCAATAAATAAATAAATAAATAAAATCTTCTTGACCACAATCAGACCCTACTGACTGGCAAATCACATAATCATTTTTCTATTATTATTATTATTATTATTTATTTTTTTATATTTTATTTATGTATTTATGTATGTATGTATTTATTTATCTATTTATATAATTGTATTATTTAATTTTTATTTTTATTATTATTATTATTTTTATTATTATTATTATTATTATTAGTTTAGCTTATTTACTTATTTTTATCATTGAGAATTGTATTTTTACCTCAATGTTTTTTTTAATATATATATGTATGTGTATATATATTATGTGTATTATATATATATATATATATATATATATATATATATATATATATATATATATATATATATATATATAATAAACCCCCCCCAATCAAATCAGATGTGTAGATTATACACCAGTCAGAAGTGATTCTTGGTTTCATTTGTCTCTGTACTTCTTGTATAAAACATATTAAATGGTGATCAATGATGTCATTTTCAGGATCAGGTGTTGTTATTGAGGCCTGTATGTTCCTTTGCCAGCAGAACCCCATTGTTACGAGAGCTACAGTCGCTGTAAAGGAACTGCAGGAATATCTGGGAAATATTGGCCACTCCACTTTCCCAACAAAATAAACACCAGGAGACACTTGATCCCTCCTTCATCATCACCGCAAAAAGATGGTGAAGCATGGTGGTGGATGCTCTCTGATGGATTCAAATTCGTTTCACCGCCTGAGACGCATCAAAGCCAGATCTGATAAAGTCATGGTGTCGGAATGGTCCTGGAACCTGGATTATCCGTGTTAGGATCCAATCCCGGGAGGTGGTGGCTTAGTGGTTAAGGTGTTGGCCTCTGGACCAGAAGATTGCAGGTTCAAACCCCACAACCACCAAGCTACCAGTAGTGGGCCCTTGAGCAAGGCCCTTAACCCTCAATTGCTCATTTGTGAGTCGCTCTGGATAAGGGCGTCTGCTAAATGCTGTAAATGTATTGTGTTTAATTGCTGTGTGACATCACAATACAAATACAGTGCGTTCAAAAAGTTCATCCGCAGTGTCTGTGTAGAGTATGTCATGGGGAAACGACTTGTTTGTAGGGAGGTGTAGCCCAGTGGTTAAGGTGTTGGACTCTGGAGCAGAAGATCATGGGTTCAAACCCCACCACCATCAAGCTTCCACTAGTGGGCCCTTGAGCAAGGCCCTTAACCCTCAATTGCTCAGTTGTAAGTCGCTCTGGATAAGTGCGTCTGCCAAATGGCGTAAATGTAAATCCTCCAACCATCACAAATCCCAACAAGCACGTTTACGTTTAAGTTCTTTATTAAGTGTGTAAGACATACAGAGGACTGGTTTTCTTCTCCCTTACAGAGCGCTGTAGTAGTGCGGATCTGAGGACAGGATTACGTCTCGCCTTACAAACCCGTCCTACGGCGTTCCGTCTGCCAACGCGGATTCCTAAATATCTGGGAGAAATCTCCCAAATCTCCGGATGAGCGAGAAATCCGTATTGTGTTAATCATTCCGACTTGTTCGCCTCCCAAAAACATCCAGGATTATTACTGCGCCTCTGTAATTAACTCTGCCAATTAGCAGCTTTACGAAACCATTCTCTGTTGAAAAGGTCCATGTGTGTGTGTGTGTGTGTGTGTGTGTGTGTGTGTGAGTGCTGAATGGGACACGAGGGCTCTTCTCATGTGGGGAGATTTCCTGCATCCTCCAGTACAGGAAGAGAAAACACATAGCTGTGATTTGGAGAGGCGGAATGTCTTTTTCCACTTTATTGGCTGTGGAAATGTGTGTGTGTGTGTGTGTGTGTGTGTGTGAGACATGGTAAGAGATAAAGACAGCACCTGTTTGTTCCTGCAGGGGGTTCATTAGTGCAGATTTATGGAGTGGATCATTATGGGATGGAGATTGGTAGATGTTCATATTGAAAGCATGTCCTCGGGGAAATCTCTAATGGAGAAGCAAAAAAATAAATAAAATAGACAAAACCTTTTATTAAACCATTTAATCGGTGCAATACGATTCATGACAGGAAATGTTTTATTTTGATTTTTTTTATATATACAGGAAATCAATTGACATAGTATAATAATAATAATAATAATAATATATATATATATATATATATATATATATATATTATTATTTTTTATTATTACTTTTATTATTATTACTATTATTATAAATGTTAATAATAATATTATTTCTTTTTTATTCTTTTTTATTATTATTACTATTATTGTTATTATTATTATTACTGTTATAGTAAAAAAAATATTATTATTATAATTATTATTATCAATGTTATATAGTTGTAATAATAATAATAATGATTATAATTATTTAAATACTTAAATAATAATAATAATGTATTTAGTAATAATAATAATAATAATGATTATAATTATTTAAATACTTTTATTATTATTATTATTATTATGACGTTCTCCTCGGATCTACATGGAACATTTTCCGGACTTGCGTTCCTGATGATCGCCTGCCTGGTGGGGGCGCCAGTGAGTTCTCCGTGCCCCGCCTTAAATTATTTACCTGTTGTTCTGCTGTGTTTTAAACACATGGTATATATTTACATACTTTAATGTAATAAATGCTGCAAAGATTATAAAATGTTTTGTTTATGGAGGGTTATTAGTATGAAATAAGGGGGCGGGGCCATCGCGGCGTGAGGGCGGAGTCTTTGAGGTTGTATTGGATGTGACAATAGGGATCTCGTTTATCGCGTAAAGGCTGAAATGACACAACATTTTGGAGCGTTTACCAAATTTACATCAAATCTACGACACATATTTAACAAAACATGAATAAAAAGCACCGTTCTGCACCACTACTGGTGCGGTTTAATGCCCTTTTTTTCTATTGGAACACTCATGGCCACGCCCCCTTTCTTCCAAGAGCTAAAAGGATAATTTATTACAAAAAAAAGGAAAGACGAAAAGAAAAGGCGATGTTTTATTAATACAGCCGTAAATGGCATTCATGAGACTCCCAGAGAGGCTCCATTAAAGAGAAAAGGCTTTTTCCACCGGCTCCTTTTTCGCTTTCTCTCCTGTGTGTGTGTGTGTGTGTGTGTGTGTGTGTGTGTGTGTGTGTGTGTATTTATATATAAAATCAAGCAGAGATTTTCATTTGCACACAAGACTTTCTTGAGGAAACCCGGCGGAGATAAACACACGCTGATATTAATGGATCTTCCATCATTTAAAGAGTCTTCTGAGCCGAGTCTAGTCGAGGCGGGGGGGTGGGGGGGGTGGGGTTTAGAGGGGGTTAGAGGGGGGGTATGGGGGGCAGGAAATCACACTCACGTGATTAATGAATCGATTTTTATCTTTCTCAGACACACACACACACACACACACACACACCATATAACCTCCTTTCACCTCTTGCTTTTCTGCAGCGTGTCTCGGCGGCGGTTTCACAGTGCACACTCGGCCTGTCCTGTGCTTATATATTTACTTTCCTTTTGTATCCTCGTAATGACAAATTGCACGCAGGACTACAAGATCCGGATTCATCAGCTCCCTGCGAGCGCCGGATTAAAGGATAAAATAAGTTGGAAATTCAGGCTGATGGAAAAAAAAAAAAAAAAAAAAACGCCTTCCATTAAAGCATCATTTAATATAATAATAATAAGAATAATAATAATAATAATAATAATTATTATTATTATTATTATTTATTATTATTATTATATTTTTTATTTTAGATAAAAATTATATTTATTTTTTCCAATCCAGAATAAACCAAATCACGCCTTTATAGTGTAACAGAATGAATTCCAGACATTTACAGCTCGGCCGTGTTACACACATCTATTAATAATGTATCTTATATTCATACAAACTAGGAGACACGGTGGTTTAGTGTTTATCACGTTCGCCTCACACCGCCAGGGTCCGGGTTCGATTCCCGTCTCGGCCATGTGTGTGTGGAGTTTGTGCATGTTCTCCCCGTGTCTCAGGGGGTTTTTCTCCGGGTTCTCCGGTTCACGGTTTCCTTTAGATCCCCCCCGGTCCAAAAACATGCACGGTAGGTTGATTGGCACCTTGGAAAATTGTCCCTAGTGTGTGAATTTGTGGTGTGTGTGTATGTGTGTGTGTGTGTGTGTGTATGAATGTGTGTGTGTGTGTGTGTGGTGTGTGTGTGTGGTGTGTGATAGGTTGGGTTGGCATTCCATCCAGGGTGTATCCTGCATTAATACCCATAGACGCCTGAGATAGACACAGACTCCCCGTGACCTGAGGGAAGATCGGATAAAATGGTAGAAGATGAATGAATGAATGAATGAATATTCACACAAACTTATATATGATTAATGACCTCATGAAGAGAAGGAGAAGGAAAAGGAGAAGGGGGGAGAGGAGAAGAAGAAGAGAGAGGAGAAGGAGAAGGAGGAGTATTATAGGGAGTCTGAACTTGTATGTGCCATGCTGCTCATGTAAGTGTGCTTACATTCATCCTACACCTTCACCTCCTCCTTCTCCTCTCTCCCTCCTTCTCCTTCCTTCTCCTTCTCCTCTCCCTCCTTCTCCTCTCTCTCCTTCTCTCTCTCCTTCTCCTTCTCCTCTCCCTCCTCCTTCTCCTCTCTCTCTCTCTCTCCTCTCTCTCTCTCTCTCTCTCTTCTATCTCTCCTCTCTCTTCTCCTTCTCTCTCTCCCTCTCTCTCCTCCTTCTCCTTCTCTCTCCCTCCTTCTCTCTTCTCACTCTCCCTCTCTCCTCCTTCTCCTCTCTCTCTCCTCTCCTCTCCCTACTCACCTCTCTCTCCTCACTCTCCCTCTCCCTCCTTCTCCTTCTCCTCTCCCTCCTTCTCCTTCTCTCTCCCTTCTCCTTCTCTTTCTCCTTCTCCTTCTCCTCTCCGTTCTCCTCTCCTTCTCCTTCTCCTCTCCCTCCTTCTCTTTCTCCTTCTACTCTCCCTCCTTCTCCTTCTCCTTCTTCTCATCTCCCTCCTTCTCCTTCTCCTCTCTCTTCTTCTTCTCCTCTCCCTTCTCCTTCTCCTCTCTCTTCCTCCTTCACTTCCTGCTCCAGTGCCTGTGTGGTAAGAGTTTATGTTGTGGAGGTGTGTGTGTGTGTTTGTGTGTGTGTGTGTGTGGGGGGGTGTATTTATTTATGCACTGGTTGGTTAGAGGTGTAATGGAGTGATGGAGTGTGTCTGGGACGTATGTAGCACTTTCGGCATGTATGCATGACGTGTGTGTGTGTGTGTGTGTGTGTGTGTATTGATATAATAATGAGGACATGCATGATTATACTAGTAAAACACCATTTGCTCCATATTCATTAATAAAGCCTATTGTGAAAGTGCGCCCCCTGCAGGTTGGTCATATTTGTGTTGTTTTGATTGACAGGTGAAAGTACAGGAAACAAATATACTTGTTATCTTTGTGTTCGGCCGTGCTTTAGATATTTATGTGTAATTTCAGTATGTAAACATATTTATGTGTTTTTTTCTGACTACTGCTTTATACTCGAGAGAAACATCGCTAGAGTAAATATAAATAAAGTTTAAACCAAAAGCTGTCAAATAATTTAGTACAAATACTTCGTTATCTTATTTACGTAGAAATTGAATCGTGTGTTTTCTCCGTGTGTTCTATGGAGACACGTTTCTATAAATTTAATCATCAGCGGCTAAACTTTTATCTTTAATGCTGTTTTTCCCTTATTTTACTTTTATTATACTTTACATAGTTTTAAATCAGGAACTTTTACACTTTTACTCATCAACAGTGAGATAAAGGAGAGGAGTGAGATAAAGGGGGGATGAGATAAAGGGGAGGGGTGAGATAAAGGAGAGGGGTGAGATAAAGAGAGGGGTGAGATAAAGGGAGGAGTGAGATAAAGGGGAGGGGTGAGATAAATGAGAGGGGTGAGATAAAGGGGAGGGGTGAGATAAAGTGGAGGGGTGAGATAAATGAGAGGGGTGAGATAAAGGGGAGGGGTGAGATAAAGGGGGGTGAGATAAAGAGTGAGATAAAGGGGGATGAGATAAAAGTGAGGGGTGAGATAAAGAGGAGGATTGAGATAAAGAGGAGGAGTGAGATAAAGGGGAGGAGTGAGATAAATGGGAGGAGTGAGATTCTTTTCTTTCTTTCTTTTTTTTCTTTCTTTCTTTCTTTCTTTCTTTCTTTCTTTCTTTCTTTCTTCATCTTTGATTCTTTTTTCCCTTCTTTTTTATCCTCTTTTTCTTTTCTCTCTTTTCTTTGTTTCTTTCTTTGTCTTTTTTCTGATTTCTTCCTATTCCTTCATTCTTTCCTTCTTCCTCATCAGTAAGCCACGTCCTTTCCTCACCACCAATTATGGTGTCCAAATAATTATGGACTGTATTGTATATAAATAAAACATGTGGTAATTAATTAATTAATTGATCATTTAATTCATGAATTTTCTGTTGATCCCAAATTAATTGATTCATGAATTAATTCCTTTTTTTTCAAAAACAAACATCAGGTGTATTTCATGTTTGGTGTACACACACACACACCACACACACACACACACACACACACACACACACACAAAAGAACTCACCATTACTCTTTTCTTCCTGATTAATATTTCATCTCCTGCTCCGCCTTCATCAGGCAATTCATTCACACATTTCTGAACCTTTCACAAATCATTTGGATGTAAATAATACATGAACCGCCTTCTCTGTCCTCTCACACACACACACACACACACACACACACACACACACACACACACACACACACACATTATACGCGTGACACAGTGGGCGACTTGCAGTGTGTAATCTATCAGACAGTGCGTTATTTCATTAAGCGCGGCGTCGCGGCGTCCGTCCGTCTCGCTCGCTGTATCTATTTACTTTTATTATCAGGATCTGTTTCAGCTCTTTAAATGGTTTACTTTTCTCCATCACTGTGGTGTGTGTGTGTGTGTGTGTGTGTGTGTGTGTGTGTTTTTGTGTGTGTGTAAAACGTGACCTCTATATTGAATGACACTCTGAGCAGTCAATCATCATCCAGTGCGATATAAAAGGCAGCTGAGTCAGGACGACTCGGAGATTTACTGTAACGGGGGATTTGTGTAAACGAGATAAACATCCTCTGGGTAAAAAAGTGTGTGTGAAGCTGCTTGTGCACAAATCAACACGCAGGTTTTGTGGGTCATGTGACCGTCAGCTTCATGGTGGAAAATCTCCACCTTCTTTCCTTCTAATCGTACTATAAGAACAAAACAGAAACTAGAAATGGAATGTTCTAATAAATAAACAAACAAACAAACATAAAATAAATCATATATAAATACATACTTTCTTATTTACTTCCTAACTTACTAATCTTATGGTCACGTGTCCAAAAACATTTATGTCTTTTTTTTTATATAATTCCACATTTATTTCCTCGCAAAATTGCAAAATGCAAAATTTTTATAATTTTATAACATTGAATTTTATTGAATTTAATTTTATTTAACGTTTATATTTATAGTGAAATTCACAAAGTTGTTTGTTTTGTGTTTTATTCAGACGAACAGGAATCTGTACAGAAGCGAACGTTTACCAAATGGATCAACTCACATCTGGAAAAGGTGAGGATGGAAATCTCACACACACACACACAACACACACACACACACACACACACAACACACACACATATCTGTCCTACACGCACACGTGTGTTTCTGACGTCCTGGTAGATTTCCAGGTGTGCCAATACTTTTGTCTATACATTGTTTGTTGATGTTGTTTTCTTTTCACTCAAAACCAAAACAAACAACACAACTGTATATTTAGTGTCCCAGCAGCTTATAGAGTCTTTGTGCGTCATGTGATAGTCATGCGAGCGTCATGCGAGCGTCATGCAGGCATCATGTGAGCGTCATGTGAGCGTCGCGTGACCGCTGTGTGACCGCAGTGTGAGCGTCGTGTGAGCGTCATGCGAGCGTC
>JACRUU010000007.1:34685330-34687830 GCA_030449085.1 Kryptopterus vitreolus | reverse complement strand
GCACAAAATGGCAGACGGCGCTTTGGGTTCATTTATCCACGTCTTCACACTCGCTGCTTTTCATGTTAATCACAGACTCCTGCTACGCCACATGTCTTTGTTTCCACACGTCCATGACTCCCTCTCTCCCTCTCTCCCTCTCTCCCTCTCTCCCTCTCTCTCTCTGGGTAATGAAATGTTCTGTCCTTTCTTTTCTTCCCTCCTTCCTCGGGGCAGCCGTGTGAGCAGGGCCGCAAGCTCAGGAGGATCCACTGGCTGGCCAACGTGGGAACGGCGCTGCGCTTCCTCGAGGGCAGGAGGGTAAGCTCGCTCTTTCCCAGAGTGCTTTGCTCAGGTGAAGCGCTCCGGGGTCAAAACCGACAGCCTTGACCTGTATAACCTTGACAGCTCTGCACCCCTCCCTTTCTTCCCTCACTCCATCTCTTTTCCCTCTTTCCCTCTCCCCTTCTTCTTTCTCTGGAGACGCCCTCCATCGACTCCTTTCACGCTTTTGTTCTTCAACTGTCCGTCGTGCTTTCACACACACACACACACACACACACACACACACACACACACACACACACACACACACACACACACACACTCACTCACACACACACACTCACACAACCTCCGTCTACACTCAAACAGATCAACATACAAAATAATACCTGCACCCTGACTCCTACAGAAAATATACATTATGTCTCACATTAAGGGTGCCAATAATTATGGCATTCCTGAAGAAATTAATAACCTATAAATAGCACAGACATTATTCAGTGAGTGTGTAAGTGTGTGATTATGAGAGTGAGTGTGAGTGATTATGTGTGTGAGAGTGCGTGTGAGAGTGAGTTTGAGAGTGAGAGTGAGATGAGTGAGTGAGTGAGTGTGATAGTGTGTGTGATTGTGAGTGTGATAGTGAGTGTGTGACGGGGTGAATGAGTGTGAGTGTGAGTGGATGTGATGACGTGAAGTGAGTGTGAGAGTGAGTGATGTGAGTGATGTGGTGTGAGTGATGAGTGTGTGATGAGTGAGTGTGAGTGAGTGAGTGTGAGAGTGAGTGTGATGGGGTGAATGTGATAGTGAGTGTGAGAGTGTGAGTAGTGTGATAGTGAGAAGGGGGTGTGATCGGAGTGAGAGTGTGATTCGTTAGTGTGTATGTGCGTGTGATGCAGGTGTAGTGTGAGAGAGTGAGTGTGAGTGTGATGCCTGATGTGCTGTGATAGTGAGTGTGATGGGGTGAATGTGATAGTGAGTGTGAGAGTGAGTGTGATGGGGTGAGTGTGATAGTGAGTGTGAGAGTGAGTGTGATTGTGTAAGTGTAAGAGTGAGTGTGATGGTGTAAGTGTGAGAGTGAGTTTGAGAGTGAGTGTGATAGTGATTATGTGAGCATGAATGTGAGAGTGATTATGTGAGTGTGAATGTGATAGTGAATGAGTGAGTGTGAGTGTGAGTGATTATGTGAGTGTAAGTGAGTGTGATGGTGTGAGTGTGATGGTGTAAGTGATGGTGTAAGTGTGAGAGTGAGTGTGAGAGTGAGTGTGAGAGTGAGTGATTATGTGAGTGTGATGGTGTGAGTGTGATGGTGTAAGTGATGGTGTAAGTGTGAGAGTGAGTGTGAGAGTGAGTGTGAGAGTGAGTGATTATGTGAGTGTGATGGTGTGAGTGTGATGGTGTAAGTGTGGTGGTGTGAAGTGTGAGAGTGAGTGTGATAGTGATTATGTGAGCATGAATGTGAGAGTGATTATGTGAGTGTGAATGTGAGAGTGAATGAGTGAGTGTGAGAGTGAATGAGTGAGTGTGAGTGTGAGTGATTATGTGAGTGTACGTATGTGTTAGTGTGAGAGTGAGTGTTAATGAGTTAGTGTTGTAAAGTGTGTGAGTGTGTGTGTGTGAGTGTGTGTGTGTGTGTGTGTGTGTGTGTGTGTGTGTGTGTGTGTGATTGTTCTCCTGATGTGATGACTGGTGTCTCGTGGTTTCTGATTCACATCATGTGATCACTGTTTTTTTTCTTCCCCTGAAATTTGATCTCTATAACACGTTTATTTCCTCCGTATTCAAAATCCGAGACCGAACCTGCATTTACACTACATTATAAACCTCTTTCACTACATACATCTGTGTGACTTAAAGCACATATTACACACACACACACACACACACTCACACACACACACACACACACACACACACTCACACACACACACTCACACACACACACACACATATACACACACATACACACACATATACACACACACATATACACACATACACACACACACACACACCCCTCACACACCACACACACACACACACACACACACCCCCACACCACACCCACACACACACACACACCCCACACCTCACACACACACACACCTCACACACATACACACACACACTCACAACACACACACACAATATAACACGCATACACACCATATACACACACACACATACACACACATACATACAGCACACACCACACACACACACACCCACACACACACAC
>JACRUU010000007.1:34657733-34680233 GCA_030449085.1 Kryptopterus vitreolus | reverse complement strand
CACACATTCCCATCTTACACACACACTTTCCCATCTTACACACACACATTCCCATCTTACACACACACACCTTACACACACACATCCCATTACACACACACACTTCCCACCTTACACACACACACTTCCCATCTTACACACACACACTCCCATTTACACACACACCTCCCACCTTACACACACACATTCCCATCTTACACACACACACCCATCCCACTTTCCACACACACTTTCCCACCTTACACACACACATCTTACACACACCTTACACACACACATTCCCACCTTACACACACACATTCCCATCTTACACACACACCTCCACCTTACACACACACACATTCCCACCTTACACACACACCCACCTTCCCACCTTACACACACACTTCCCATCTTACACACACACATTCCCACCTTACACACACACTTTCCCATCTTACACACACACATTCCCACCTTACACACACACACTTCCCATCTTACACACACACATTCCCATCTTACACACACACACTCCCACCTTACACACACACATCTCCACACACTTACACACACACATTTCCCACCTTACACACACACACTCCCACCTTACACACACACACTCCCACCTTACACACACACATTCCCACCTTACACACACACCTTCCCATCTTACACACACACATTCCCACCTTACACACACACATTCCCATCTTACACACACACACATTCCCATCTTACACACACACACATTCCCATCTTACACACACACATTCCCATTACACACACACATTCCCATTACACACACACACCCACCTTACACACACACACTCCCACCTTACACACACACACTCCCATCTTACACACACACACATCCCACCTTACACACACACACTCCCACCTTACACACACACATTTCCCATCTTACACACACACCTTCCCACCTTACACACACACTTTCCCATCTTACACACACACATTCCCACCTCTTACACACACACACTCCCACCTTACACACACACACTCCCACCTTACACACACACACTCCCATCTTACACACTTCCCACCTTACACACACACTTTCCCATCTTACACACACACATTCCCACCTTACACACACACATTCCCATCTTACACACACACATTCCCATCTTACACACACACATTCCCATCTTACACACACACATTCCCATCTTACACACACACTTTCCCACTCTTTACACACACACATTTCCCATCTTACACACACACATTCCCATCTTACACACATACATTCCCACCTTACACACACACATTCCCACCTTACACACACACACTCCCACCTTACACACACACACTCCCACCTTACACACACACACTCCCACCTTACACACACACATTCCCATCTTACACACACACATTCCCACCTTACACACACACATTCCCATCTTACACACACACTTTCCCATCTTACACACACACATTCCCACCTTACACACACACATTCCCATCTTACACACACACATCCCCACCTTACACACACACACACACACTTTCCCATCTTACACACACACATTTCCACACACTTTCCCATCTTACACACACACATTCCCACCTTACACACACACTTTCCCATCTTACACACACACATTCCCATCTTACACACACACCCTTGCCCCTCTTCCACACACTTTCTCCCATACACACACCCCACCGGACCACACACTTCCCATCTACACACACACTGTCCCACTTACACACCATCTGACAACACACACACCACACAACCACTCCATCTTACACACACACACATTCCCATCTTACACACACCCCAAAACACAGCAGCACCACAAGCTGTAGATCCAAAAGTATTTGGACAGCCGTCTATAAGACCCGAACTTGTTCCTGTGCACAAAGCACATGAAGATACACGAACCCACAACCTCGTCAGCTGAACTCCATCACTGTCCCAATATTCCACAGGAACATCTACAGGAACATATTCCCATTATTCCCATTATTCCCATTATTCCTATTCCCAATATTCCCATTATTCCCAATATTCCCATTATTCCCATTATTCCTATTATTCTTATTATTATTATTAGGAGAGTAAATGTGGAATAGGTGCTCGGGGAAAGGCATGACTGTCCTGGTCCAGGTGTCCATGCTGATGTTGGAGAAGATGCATATTGTTGTTGTTGTTGTTGTTGTTTACGGCTCGCTGTAAGGTCACACACACAGTCGCAGGCTAAAACCCGCTATAATACACACATGCAGATGTTTATGAATACTCACTGCTACTTCCGGTCATCACACACACACACACACACACACACACACACACACACACTCACCTCCACGCGCCCGCACGCACGCGCCCCGCACGCGCTCCGTAACCTTGGCAACGCGCGCTCCGGAATAATCCGTGACTGTAATCACGCACCGCTCGCGCACAATCACGTTGTCCTTCTTGCTAGCATGCTAGTCAGCTATTTAATCATGTTTTTGTTGTTGTTTTTGTTTTTCCTCCCTATAAATCCGCGGATTATTTTATTATCGCGCGCATTAAAAAGTGCATTAATAGCGCGTGTAAATGAATCATTAATAAATGACGTGTTTCATCATCAAATATCGCGTGCAGTTAGCTTTGGATATATCTCCTAGCCACGCCCACATTCCGATCCGCGCCACCCGATTGGCTGTGTGCTCGGCGATACGAGCCGTGCGCCAATCGAAGCGCGGAGGACGCGAGGGACGGGCCAATCGCACGGGCCGGGAGGCGGGGTTACCTTGGTGGTGGCGGCGCTGCGGCAGTCCCGGAGCCGCGCGGAAACAGCGCGATGTCGGGGCGGCGGGGAGACGCGGCCCGGTCCCGGCGGCATGTCACACTCACAAACTAATCACAGCAAATAAACAACAACAACAACAACAACAAGGTTTAAAAAAAACACTGAAACAGGATAAACACACAGTAAAGGAGGAGCGTGTTCACCGCGCGCGCGGCTCCAATGCGCTGATGATGATGATGATGATGACGATGCTGATCCCAGGCTGTGACGTCACAATGTTACTCCGGCACAAAATATTCCTTACTATAATAATAACATCTTTTATTATAAGTTATGCACACAAATCTTACACATAATAATAAATATAAGTATTTTTTTACCTAAACATGAGATTTTATTGTTCTGATTCTTGTTTATGTAAATAAATGCACATTTTCTTTGTACACGGAATGCATTAAATGCACGCTGGAGCGGGAAAATGGCAAACGCAACGCAAACACGATGCGCATCGATTCTCTAACCAGGTGGTAATTCTGCAGATCACCAGCAGATGGCAGCACAAAGCAGAACGCACAGTCACAGGAAGCGCTGAAGCAGTTGTGTTCTCCTGGTCTGCGATTTCATCATCAACAGCAGGTCAGAAGAAAAGAGAAAAAAACATTATTAGCGGGGATGAAAGTGATACGCGTTCGACCCTGAGACGAAACAAAGGACCGTCGTGTCCTTCGGCGGCTCGGCCAAGTTTACGCTCCTTTTTCGCCGCATTGTGCGTTACGAATCCGTCACCTGTAATAACCAGTTCTTCTGACACCTTTATAAGCCTTGTGAGGGAACATTGTGTTCTAAAGAATTCCCAGCATTCCAAAGTTGTTCAGTAGGGATTCAGCTGGAATTCTATAGACGCGTATGTACAGCAGATCTGCATGGGGGTGGCGTTGTGCACAGGGGCGTGGTCATGCTGGAACAGGTTCCAGAAGACCCACACGCGTCTGGATAAACCGTAGAGCAGGGGTGTACAAACTTTTAGTAAAGAGGGACAGATTTGGTGAAACTGTGTTGAGGACGTTCAGTCTGAAATTCCTTCAACATTCAAATTAAATGCAAATTAACAAATTACATTTATATTTACGCCATTTGGCAGACACACTTATCCAGAGCCACTTACAACTGAACAATTGCGGGTTAAGGGCCTTGCTCAAGGGCCCACTAGTGGAAGCTTGAACCCACGATCTTCCGGTCCAGAGGCCAACACCTTAACCACCGGGCTACACACCTCCCTACAATATAAATTTATAATTTATTTATTGCAAATGGCACTTTTTCATTTCTTCACCTAAATAAATCTAAACACGTTTTTACTAAAATGACTTTCATATTTTAATGCCGTATAAACTTAAAGAAAACGTTCAGGAAGATTAAACATATTTAGTTTGATTCGAAACATTATATATTATTCACTATTAAATGGAAAACTGTAAACATCTAAATCCAATTCCTGTCAACAGGAAAACAACAACAACAACATTGATGTTATTCTGAAGTACAAAACAAGCGCAGATAAAAACCATAAAATGTTATTTTATTTAGCATTAATGAATGAATACAGTGGAGTTTTATTGCTTTACCTCCTTCTTCTCTGATCTTTACGCGAGAGTGCGGCTGCAGGACTTCTGCTCAAATTTATGAATGAATGAATGAATGATGACTGCGGGCCGGGGTGGTGGGGGGGTGGGATCTGAACACGGACCGCGTTTGGCCCCTGGGGCCGGGGGATTTTGGACACGCCTGCCGTAGACGGTCACAAACAAACTGAAAATGATAACATTATAAGAAACGCACATGATATATTTTGTAAACATGCAGGTGTGCGTTTATAACCTGTCACATGCGACTGCGCGCATTATAACCACTGAAGAGTCATTATTTACTGCTGATTCACCACAAATACACACCAGATGTTTCTGCCTGATGTGCTGCTGAGTGACGACGACGTGTCTCATTAATCAAAAGGATATCGATGACAAACAGCGCTTTCTGATATTGTTTTTCTTTATTATTCGGGGATTGTAATATTACAGTGTGGGACACAGTGGTTTAATATGTTCGCCTCACACCACCAGGGTCGGGGTTCGATTCCCGTCTCGGCCATGTGTGTGTGGAGTTTGTGCATGTTCTCCCCGTGCCTCAGGGGGTTTTTCTCCAGGTTCTCCGGTTTCCTCCCCGGTCCAAAAACATGCACGGTAGGTTGATTGGCACCTTGGAAAATTGTCCCTAGTGTATGAATGTGTGTGTGTGTGTGTGTGTGTGTGTGTGTGTGTGTGTGTGTGGTGTGATGTGGTTGGCATTCCATCCAGGGTGTATCCTGCCTTAATACCCATAGACGCCTGAGATAGACACAGACTCCTCGTGACCCGAGTGAAGATCGGATAAAGCGCTAGAAGATGAATGAATGAATGAATGAATGAATGAATGTAATATTACGTGTGACGTTTGTTGCGATGTTACATTGTGAAATCAGAGAAAGTGTATTTGTGTTGATTTTTTACATATTGTTTTGTAATATTTTTGTTAAATATACTCAAATGTGACCAATGTAATTATAGATGATAGATATAGAAATGTTTATTGATGAATGAATGGGCGGACGAGGCGGACCGGCCGTGGTTTCCGTGGCAACCGACGATGTTGTGTTGTTTTTACAGAGGAAGACGTTTTTTCCACGACGTCTCGGCAAAAGGACGACAATAAACATAAAGTGTGACTCGAATCACAACATGTTGAAATTATTATCGTTAAAAGATTTTGTGTAAATCCAGAAATACACGTTCTGTAATTTCACAAATAACAACAAACAACATAAATCAGTTCTATTACTTTGTTTTTTTGGGGGGTAACAAATTCAGCGCAAATTATAAAAGGGTATTTTTTATGTATATATATATATATATATATATATATATATATAATATTTTTTTTTTTTTTTTTATCACAAAACATTTCCCTTTCGGTAAAACAAATAAACAACAAAACAAACACAGAAGGAAAGAATTTAGAGGTGATTTAATTAAAATAGGGATTTAAATCCAACACATTAAAGCCAATAATATTCAAGTGACCGACACAGAAAATAAATTCCTTATTCAAGTATCTGCATTTGTGACAAATAAAGTCTTATTTTTCTTTTAGATGAAGAAACGTCCATAAAACTCACATCTCACTGTTTTATCTCCCCGATAGTGTAAATAATGTTGTAATGTATATTACACTGATGTGTTAATAAACACATATAAAACTCAACAACATAGAACACATTCAACAACATTAAAAAGAGGTGAAGATTAAAATGCCCTCATTTTCACAAGGTGCCTCGTGATTGGCCAAAAATAAACCAATGGTTTTATTTAAAAAAAAAAAAAATTTTAAAAAGTGATCAATTTGGGACTGAAAGTAATTTCTTTACAAATGAAATGTTAGTTAAAATAAAAGTATAATAGTTCTTCCCTTTTTTTAAAGCTAACATGTCGTTATGAGAAATAAAGCGGATGGCTCGTTAGAGTGGCGGTAATTAAAAAGGGCGGCGGGATTCCGCTCCGCTGCAGGAACACGGTGGGGTCGGTCGGAGCCGATGGCGTCCTGCTGCAGACGTTTGTTTGTGTTTATGGTTGTGTCTCTCTCCCGTGGCGCTCAGTCCGTGCCGAGCAGTCTCTCTCTCTCGTGCGCGTCTCCCGTTTCCGTCTCGGGTTGGGCGGCGCAGCACGGCAGCCTGGACATCAGCGGCTTGTGCAGTCCGTTATACAGCGCCGTTCCCAGCAGCAGGACGAGGAAGCCCAGGATCTGCAGGCCGTGGAAGGATTCCCATCCCAGCGCCAGACTCACTGCCCAGATGACCAGCGTGCGCAGGCTGTCCAGCACCATGCGCGTGGTGGCGCTGATCTCTTTGGTCACGCTGATGCCGGCGAAGTTGAAGAAGGCAATGCTGACCGTGTTTCCCAGCAGCGCCACCACGATGAGCGGCTTGTGTCCGATCTGGCAGAAAGCGTCCAGCGCGTCCTCCAGGACCTGCCGGGGGTTACTACCCAAATTCCCGGCCGGGATGTAGAACATCGGGATGAGGAGGACGCTCAGGATCACGAACCCAAAAAAGCCTGGCGCAAAAAAAAAAAAAACACACACACGTTTTAAACCGACATTAAAAATGTACACGCAAATGAAATATAATCTCGTTTATATAATCAACGTTTCATCACCTGTTATAACCATTTTCCATCCCAGTTATAACCCTTTATAACCATCCGAATAATGTTACTATACAAGCAATGCAGTTACATACAGCCAGTAAATAACAATAATAAATAATAAGTGTGTGTGTGTGTGTGTGTGTGTGTGCGCGCGTGTGTGTTTGCAGACTTTCTTCGAGATCCTGAATAATGACTGTTTTTATGAAACTACCTATAACCTTTTTTGTGCCAATTGATTCTATATTACAGAATATCATATTAATTAAATAATAATAATAATTAATATACTAATAATGCGGGGCACGGTGGTTTAGTGGTTATCAGGTTCTCCTCACACCACCAGGGTCCGGGTTCGATTCCCGTCTCGGCCATGTGTGTGTGGAGTTTGTGCATGTTCTCCCCCCTCGTTTCTCCTCCCGTGTCTCAGGGGGGTTTTTCTCCTCCGGGTTCTCTCCGGTTTCCCTCCCTCCCCCAGTCCAAAAACATGCACGGTAGGTTGATTGGCACCTTGGAAAATTGTCCCTAGTGTATAAATGTGTGTGTTGTTTGTGTGTGTGTGTGTGTGTGTGTGTGTGTGTGTGATGGGTTGGCATTCCATCCAGGGTGTATCCTGCCTTAATGCCCATAGACGCCTGAGATAGACACAGACTCCCCGTGACCCGAGGGAAGATCGGATAAAGCGATAGAAGATGAATGAATGAATGAATGAATGAATGAATATACTACTACTACTAATAATAATAATATCATAATAACTAATAATTACTAATAATAAAATTAAATAATTACTGTATTTATAATCAAAGGAAATGTGCTGGTATAAAGTACATAATCGGGGTGTATTTTATATTCTACACTGCGGGACACACACAGCACTACACAACTGTACACTACACAACTGTACATTAGATTAGATAGACGTTTATTGTCACTACACGTGTGTGTACAAGGCAATGAAATGCAGTCAGCATGCAACCAGCAGTGCATTTCACAGTGTAATAATTAGTATATACACACACACACTCAGTAAATATAAACAGTAAATATGATTTGCATATGTACCGTCTGAAGAAATATATGGTACATTGCACATATAAAGGGTAAAAAAACAGAGACCCCCCCCGGGTGCATTTGGTACATTATTGTGGAGCAGAAATGAATATTAAAGGAATTGTAATGTAAAAAGGAGGTGAGATGTGATCGGAGTGTGTTTGTGGGTTTTGTACCTTCAGTTCCCACTGCTTTCAGAGGATGAACATTGTGTTTGTAAATAAACTTCTCCTCCAGGACCATCTGCACCGACACAATGATCTGAGCCATGATGATCAGGAGATCACCTGCAGACAAGCAAAACAACAACAACAACAGGATCTTTTCAGGACAGATATATATATATAAAGATTTAAAAAATAAATAAGTAAATAAAAAGATATAAATAAAGCTTGTTGGTAATATTACACCTTCCTCTGCAAACTTTTGAGAATTCACAAATCAGAATGCTCCTAACGCCTCCCTCATGCCCCGCCCCTCCACAGTCATTAATTAATTAATTAATTCATTCATTCATTCATCTTCTAGCGCTTTATCTGATCTTCACTCGGGTCACGGGGAGTCTGTGTCTATCTCAGGCGTCTATGGGCATTAAGGCAGGATACACCCTGGATGGAATGCCAACCCATCACACACACACACACACACACACACACACACACACACATTCATACACTAGGGACAATTTTCCAAGGTGCCAATCAACCTACCGTGCATGTTTTTGGACCGGGGGAGGAAACCGGAGAACCCGGAGAAAAACCCCCTGAGACACGGGGAGAACATGCACAAACTCCACACACACATGGCCGAGACGGGAATCGAACCCGGACCCTGGCGGTGTGAGGAGAACGTCATAAAGACTAAACCACCATGTCTCCTTGACGACAGTCGTAATGAGCATAATTAGCATATTAAATAAACCCAATGTATAACTGATTATTTTATTGCACTCACTATCAAACATTTAAAAGACCATTTTAATCATTTTGTTGACAATCTGAAAATATTTATATTATGAACAATACAGATATCATGAATATGCAAATGAGGATTCTTAGTTGATGTGAACGTTACTTAAATGCATGATGTTACACACACACACACACACACACACACACACACACACACACACACACACACACACACACACACACACACGCACACGCACACGCACACACACACACACACTAAAATAAGCATTTCAGTGTTTCAGTGCACCTGTGATGATGTCACTGAGCTTGCGTTGGCCGTCCGCGTTGCCGGTGGTGAAATCGGCGAGTCCCACCACCACCAGGCCCAGGATAGTGATCAGGATCCCGACCCACTGACTCACCGCCAGGCGTCGACCCAAAAACGCCACTGACAGCAAACCAGTGAAAATAATCACCGCACCACGCAACATCTGGAAACTGGACGCACTGGTCATGTTCAGGGCTGCATTCAGAGAAAAAAGAGGAGGAGGAGAGGGACAGAGGGAGGAGGAGAGAGGGAGAGGAGGAAGGAGGAGAAAGGGAGAAGAGAGAGGGAGAGGAGAAGGAAAGAGGGATTAGGAGAGGAGGAGAAAGGGAAAGGAGAGGGGGAGAGGGAGGAATAGAAGAGGGAGAGGAGGGGAGGAAAAAGGGAGAGGAGAGAGGAAAGAAAAGGTGAGAGAGTGAGGAGATAGGAAGAGAGAGGGAGAGAGAGGTGGAGAGGAGAGAGAGAGATCATATCCTGTGTCTCTCTTCCAGTCTTACTTCATTTCAGGAGTAAACGAGTGTTTAATTGGTGTTTTTATGGTTGGAGAATGACGAGGTTTATTCTGAAAACGAGGGCAATTTCTTGGATTATTTTCTTGTTCCTTCAAATTACATTTATAAATGTTCTCTCTCTCTCTCTCTCTCTCTCTCTCTCTCCATCTCTCTATATCTCTCTATCTCTCCATCTCTATATAACTCTCTCCATCTCTCTATATCTCTCTATAACTCTCTCCCTCTCCCCCATCTCTCTCTCTCTATAACTCTGTATCTATATATTGGAGAGGGGCGGGATCTCAGTGGTGAAGCTTACTGATGGGAAGGTCGGGGGTTCGAGACCCGGTATCGCCAAGCTGCCACTTTTGGGTCCTTGCACAAGGCCCTTAACCCTCTGCATTCCAGGGGGCGCTGTATCATGTCTGACCCCAAACTTCCAAACAAACTGGGATATGTGAAATTTCCATTTATAGTGTATGTGTGTGTGTATATATATATATATGTGTGTGTGTATATATATGTGTGTGTGTGTATGTGTGTGTGTGTGTCCGTCTCCTGCTTACCCACATACATGATGGATGTTCCTGTCATGTCACAGATAGCGGGTGGGAGGAAGAGGAGAGGGTTGAAGCTCCGCCCCGGCTCCATGGTGGGCGTGGCTTTGCGCCGGTCATGGCATATAAGGATGTAGAAAACGGCAAGGCAGCTCAGCTCACCCAGAAACATAAACACAGCCTGGAGAGACGGGAGATGGGGAGAGACGGTGAGACGGGGATGAGAGAGGGTGAGACGGGGATGAGAGAGGGTGAGACGGGGATGAGAGAGGGTGAGACGGGGATGAGAGAGGGTGAGACGGGGATGAGAGCCGGTGAGGGGATGAGAGAGGGTGACGACGGGGATGAGACGGGGATGAGAGAGGGTGAGACGGGGATGAGAGAGGGTGAGACGGGGATGAGAGAGGGTGAGACGGGGATGAGAGAGGGTGAGACGGGGATGAGAGAGGGTGAGACGGGGATGAGAGAGGGTGAGAGGGGATGAGAGCGGGTGAGAGGGGATGAGACGGGGATGAGAGCCGGTGAGACGGTGAGACGGGGATGAGAGAGGATGAGACGGGGATGAGAGAGGGTGAGAGGGGATGAGAGAGGGTGAGAGGGGATGAGAGAGGGTGAGAGGGGATGAGAGAGGGTGAGAGGGGATGAGAGAGGGTGAGACGGGGATGAGAGACGGTGAGACGGGGAGGAGAGCCGGTGAGACGGGGAGGAGAGAGGATGAGAGAGGATGAGACGGGGATGAGAGAGGGTGAGACGGGGATGAGAGACGGTGAGACGGGGATGAGAGAGGATGAGACGGGGAGGAGAGAGGGTGAGACGGGGATGAGAGCCGGTGAGACGGGGATGAGAGCCGGTGAGACGGGGATGAGAGCCGGTGAGACGGGGATGAGAGAGGGTGAGAGAGGGTGAGACGGGGATGAGAGAGGGTGAGAGGGGATGAGAGCGGGTGAGAGGGGATGAGAGAGGGTGAGAGGGGATGAGAGAGGGTGAGAGGGGATGAGAGAGGGTGAGAGGGGATGAGAGAGGGTGAGAGGGGATGAGAGACGGGAGACGGGGATGAGAGGGGAGACGGGGATGAGAGAGGGTGAGACGGGGATGAGAGCCGGTGAGACGGGGATGAGAGAGGGTGAGACGGGGATGAGAGCCGGTGAGACGGGGAGGAGAGAGGATGAGAGAGGATGAGACGGGGATGAGAGAGGGTGAGAGGGGATGAGAGAGGGTGAGAGGGGATGAGAGAGGGTGAGAGGGGATGAGAGAGGGTGAGAGGGGATGAGAGAGGGTGAGAGGGGATGAGAGAGGGTGAGAGGGGATGAGAGAGGGTGAGAGGGGATGAGAGAGGGTGAGACGGGGATGAGAGAGGGTGAGACGGGGATGAGAGCCGGTGAGACGGGGATGAGAGAGGGTGAGACGGGGATGAGAGACGGTGAGACGGTGAGACGGGGATGAGAGAGGATGAGACGGGGATGAGAGCCGGTGAGACGGGGATGAGAGAGGGTGAGACGGGGATGAGAGAGGGTGAGACGGGGATGAGAGAGGGTGAGACGGGGATGAGAGCCGGTGAGACGGGGATGAGAGCCGGTGAGACGGGGATGAGAGCCGGTGAGACGGGGATGAGAGAGGGTGAGAGGGGATGAGAGAGGGTGAGACGGGGATGAGAGACGGTGAGACGAAACAGGAAGTGTGGTGAGAAAAGCACGAGTCGGCGGCGGGGACGGCGTGCTGAGTAATGGTGTTTAGGAAGGCGATGATAGCGCAGGTTCAGCAGAGGGAAACGGGGGGAAATATTTTAATTGTTTTGCACAATCGCTCTCGGATCACGAGGTCTTCCTCTATACAGCGACGCCCAGAGACGATCCATTACATACACGCCACTGTCCCCTACACCACTGTCCCCGACGCCCGACACCACTGTCCCCGACCGCACTGTCCCCAACATCACTGTCCCCAACATCACTGTCCCCGACCGCACTGTCCCCGACCGCACTGTCCCCAACGCCCGACACCACTGTCCCCGACGCCACTGTCCCCGACGCCACTGTCCCCGACGCCCGACACCACCGTAACTAGATCTTTACATTTCTATCCTAAACATAGTTACAGGTGGCATTTAATGAGATAACGAGATTTACTGTCTGGTCCAAATTTGTACTCGTATTAGAATAAATTATATTGGAAACTTAAGATTTGTAAAATACTTTAATCAAGTATGGTTTTAAAGTTCTATTTATTTATTTAATTATTAGTTTTTGTATGATAAGTGTGATTTTTATTTTTTCCTTTTATTAATTGAATGAATTACAAACTACATGAAAAGAATTGTGATCAAAGCAGATAATCATAATTCAGCAATTATAAACAACAACAATAATAACAACAATAATAATAACAATAAATGACCTGTAGGAATGGATGAGAAAAGCCGTGTTCAGGAGCACCAACGCAGCCGGGAGCAGAAAACATATCCGCCCATCTGTTAAAGGAGTCACACACACACACACACACACACACACACACACCTCCCAGTTAAAGAAGGAATGCGATTCTTCCTGATATCACTGCATTTTCTCTGTAAAGCTGCTTTAAGACAATGTTTACACATTAAAATGGATTGAATTGAATATAATCAGAAATGATGTCATGCTGACGTGTCAAAATAAATGCATGTAATCAACATGACATTCCCATTTACAGTGATTTGTTTATCAGGGCTTCTGTTTGAGCTGCTTGTGATCAATAACTGTTTCCTTCACCAGGTCAAAGTTCACTGTGGGCTCGGAGATGTTATTTTAAGTTAAATAAAATCAAATCCAGGTTAAAGAAAGAGACGTGAAAGCAGCACTACAGTCACCGCCACGCAGGGTGTTATAAAGGCTTTATAAGCGCGTCTCTGTGCAGAATATGATCTCTCACGGCTCGCCGGTGAGATAACGACATTCAGTGAAAGCGCACGAGGACTCGTTCTTCTGCAGCGTCATCCTGCTGAGCGAGCGTTTTCACCACTCGTCTCTCTCCGTGATCAAGCGCTCGTGACCTTCTCGTCTCATGACGCGAGTCTGATCAGGTTCTGAGTGTTAAAAGGAGCGTGACTGCCGTGTGCTTTCACTTTATTCACTATAGAAATGAAGCGGACACAGAATGAAACACTCGTACACAAATCAGAGCTGAGACGGAAAAGTTACTTTCATCTCATATTTCATCTGCTTTCACTTCCACTTTCAAGACCAGAATTCAGTCCTGATCCTGAGAATAAACGTCATCGTTTTAGCTCGTGTTACACACGTCATCACATGCTGGGAAAAAAAACATCATATATTTAAAAATAACAAATTAGTTCAATCCATAATGTATATGTGAAGGTTTATCCAAATATATAACGTGTTATTATTTTAATCATAGAAGGAAATAAAATGCAATACATTCATTTTGTCCGATTTTTCTCCCCTGATGTGGAAACGGAGATTTTAGTCTCCATTATAAATATGTTCTATTGTAGTTTGTTTTTTTATTATTGTTGTTTTGTCTTATGTGTGGGTTTTTAATAATACTTAAAGTTAAATGCAATAAATGCAATCAAGTACAGAAAAAAAAGTTGAATGACAAAATGTTTCCTGTTTTTCCACCTTAATAGAGCTTTTAATAATATTTAATCAAAAAACATTCACTGATTGTAAATACAAAATTATGTCATATACTGACACACACACACACACACACACACATTCAGAAATGCAGTCAATTCCATGTACATCATGGACAAATATACATATAATAACTATAACCTCCATAAATGACATAGTGCACTATGTATGCATTATAGCGTGATTATTACATAAATGCATACATTGGCATGGGAAAGGGTTAACATTTACCCTTTAATCTAACGCTGGTATAATATACACTATATACGCACTGATTATAAAACACTAAAATAAATAAACACTTTGATATATTTTGAATGGTTTGCGTCACTATAAAGTCACGTGGACAAAACACGACAGACGCTCCCACCGTTAAATAAAGTGGTACAGTCCGGTGTAGGGGTGTCCCAAAACCGCCATACACGTGTTTTACTAAAGCACCTTAATTAACTGTTTTTTTACACTAAGATTCTTCTTTACAAGATATTTATTAACACAATTTACACACACACACTTAAAGAAATCAATCTTATATTTAGTAACGCTGTTATTTATTTGAGGAAAAACACCCTGACGATAATTCGCCCTTTCTGTGGTGTTGTTGTTGTTGTTGTTGTTTACGATGATGACGGACACAAAATAGCATTTATTTACTGATATAATCAGCATCATTAAAAAAGAAAACAGTAAATAAAACGATAAGTAGTGTTAGTTGTGTTGTTCAGGAGTAAGTGTGCTGAGGTAAACACACACACACCACACACACACACACACACACACACACACACACACACACACACGGCGGAGTGGTGCGGAGCAGCATGGCGGAGGGAAAGCACTTACTTTGCGGACAGAGTGTTGATGGAGCCCGTGGTGAGCATTAAACCCGCCAGGAACAGCTGGTACTTGGTCCAGGCCATGATGGAGCTCCTGATGTTTTCACACACACACACACACACACACACACACACACATACTCCTCCCCAAACTAATGGGGCGCCGTGACGGGTCACGTGACCACGCGGTCAGCTGAGCGTCACCTGACCTCCGGTTTCGGCTCAGAGAGCAGATTTAACTCTAATACTGCACGATTAATCGTAGCGTAGTCTTAATCGCGATATCATCCCGTGCGATTATATAATAATAATAATAATAATAATAATAAATATAAATAATAATAAATATAATAATATAAATAATAAATAATAATAATAATATAATAATAAATAAAAAGTGCATGTGGGGACTTAACACGCAATTCCAGAGAGGAGTACCGTTTTGCTATAATTAAACAAAAGGAAAAATGTTTTATGTAGTGCAATTACATTTACATTTACATTTATATTTATTTTTATATTTATATTTATATTTATATTTACATTTACATTTACATTAACATTTATATTTTACGTTTACATTTATATTTACATTTACATTAACATTACATTTATTTACATATTTACATTTACATTTACATTTACATTTTACATTTACATTTATATTACATTTCATTTTATTTTTTACATTAATTTATATTTATATTTATATTTACATTTATATTTATATTTATATTTACATTTAACATTTACAATTACATTTATATTATTTATATTTACATTTATATTTACATTTACATTTACATTTACATTTACATTTATATTTATATTTACATTTACATTTACATTTACATTTACATTTATATTTACATTTACATTTATATTTACATTTACATTTACATTTATATTTACATTTACATTTACATTAACATTTATATTTACATTTATATTTACATTTACATTAACATTTACATTAACATTTACATTTACATTTACATTTACATTTACATTTACATTTACATTTACATTTACATTTACATTTACATTTATTTTTACATTTACATTTACATTTATATTTAATATGTTTAATTGGTATTTAATATCTTTCCCTCTCTCTCTTTCCCTCTCTCTCTCTCTCTCTCTCTCTCACTCTCTTCCCTCTCTCTCTCTCTCTCTCTCTCTCTCTCTCCCTCTCTCTCTCTCACACTCTCTCTCACACACACCAGGTGGGATGTGGTGTAGCCCAGTGGTTAAGGTGTTGGACTCTGGATCGGAAGATCACAGGTTCAAACCCCACCACCATCAAGCTGCCATTAGCGGGCCCCTGAGCAAGGCCCTTAACCCTCAAATTCTCATCTGTAAGTTGCTCTGGATAAGAGCGTCTGCCAAATGCTGCAAATGTCTACAATGTCTACACCAACACCATACATATAGTTCACCACCTTTCATAAATGCATTTTGTGCATTTTTAAATGTATTTATTTATTTAGATCATTCTAATGTTATTTGTTTTTGTAAACAAAAATAATTTAGTTTATTCTGTACTATTTTACACATGTACATTTTAACACACAGTGAAATTTCCTTGATAACCAATCAGGTGGATGTCATTTATTATATTGTAATATTTCTTCTTCCTCTTTGTGTTGTGTGGATCTGAGATTGAAACTATAGCACATTGGATAAGATGATTAAAAGGTCATGTGGTAAATGTATGGCTGTGAATTGCTCTGGTTAATGATCTGATATAGAGATGTGTTTATTATATATACAGTATATGTTTTGTAGGGTTTTGATTATTGATATTGATGATGCATGTTTACGCAGGCTAATAAAAGGTTTTTGAATATAAAGTGGTCACTAAATGTCCTAAATATGTCTCGAATATGTGATAAAAAGTTTCATCCTTACCCTCAATAGCACATTCTGATTTTAGTTCCCAAAATATGAACAAAATAGTTTATTATTCGCTATTGAGAATTTGACTGGAACGTGTTTAGTGTTCAGTGACGTGATCAAGTCTAGAAAAGTATAACTTTATGCAAATATGGAGCAAGTTAATGAACAACCAATGACAATTGGGGAGGGTGTAGCTCAGTGGTCTAAAGTGCTGGGGGGGGGGGGGGGGCGCTGGTTCACGTCCACTCGTGGGTCATTCAGGCCTTTAACCCTCTGTGCTCCAGGGGGCGCTGTATCATGTGTGACCCTGCGCTCTGACCACACAAGCTGGGAAATGTGAAGAAATTTCACTGTGCTGTAACGTATATGTGATAAATACACGCTCTGCTTCTTCTGTCCTGTTCAGTGACGTGATAAAGTCTAGAAAAGTATGCGTTTATGTAAACAACCAATACAAATAAAGACAGTGCAACTTTATTATTGCAGCAGGAATTCCCTCGCTCCCTTCAGTCCCGACTTCATCGTTTATCCGTGTGAAAGTCCGCACCGGAGAGAACGCAGTCATTTATTAGTGAGAACAGAAAATTAATTCTCCAAATATCTTCAAATATCATTAAATACTAAACTAGTATTTACACAATTCATACAGTTTATCTGCTTCTGGCCTTCACATGAATCTTACATACACTGATATGGAAACAGAGTCATGTGGTGTTTATAAACCACTGACTGGAACACCATGTACTTATTAACACAGATCCCAGATCAGTATACTGTACTGAATTATTTCAACAAACCTGTTTATATTCAATCTAGTTCTACTCCAGTTTATAGATACAAAAATACGTATATAACTCCAATTTATACACACACACACACCACACACACACACACACACATATATGTGTGTGTGTGTGTGTGTGTGTGTGTGTGTGTGTATATAGATATTTGCTGCTGTTGCCCTTGAGCACGGTGTTTATGTACAATCTGGGATTTTCCCAGATTTGAATCCATAACCCGGTGATTCCACTCCTGGTTTTTCATGAAATAGATTTTTAGTGCATGTTTGAGTTTCTACTATTAAAGATTAAAACATTAAAAATAGACAATTTATTAAGAAAGAAAGAAAAAAACATATCAGTATTTTCCTGGTGAATCGACTCTCTGAAAGCCTCGTTCAGAAGACTCGTGACTCCTCGTCACTGAGGACGTGTAACCCGACTCCTGCGGAAGACGCGCTGCAGAAGTTTACGCACGAACACTCGAGGATTGCAGGCGATTTAGTTTATTTCTTACACGCTGGAACGGAGTGGGAGAAGGGGGGAGGGTCGAGGAGTGGTGCGGGGGGGGGATTAAATCGCAAGACCTTGTTCGTGCGCAGGACGGGAGGAAACCCGACGCAGCGGAATGCGCCGTAACTTTGTTTCCAGTTTGCGGGTATTGACACTTTGACGTCATAAGCCTTGACACGACTTCCTTAGCGAGCCGTACGCGGTACCGGTGCCCGGTAATAGTGTGTGTGTGTGCAGTGTACCAGGTGTGTGTGTGTGTGTGTGTGTGTGTGTGTGTGTGTGTGTGTGTGTGTGTGTGTGCACGCGCGCGTTGGTTGCTTGCTTGTGTGTTGGAGTGTGTGCATGTCAGAGAGACTTCTGCAGCCCTGTGTCACCCGAACCCCGAACCCCGAACCACGGGCCATGAAGGCGGCGTTTACACGGTAAGCGGATCCGGTGCGGATCACCAGCACGTCAAGCTCGACAATCACACTGGACTTGCTGTTGTTTGCATTTGCTTGTGTGTGTGTGTGTGTGTGTGTGTGTGTGTGTTTGTGTTTTTTGTATGTTCAAAACAACACGTAGAGGCCTAAGCCAAAAAAAAAAGAATTGCATAATCAGTGATTGCACAGAACACAATCATGTTCATTCATATTATTATTATTATTATTATTATTATTATTATTATTATTATTATTATTATATTAATAGTTGTAGTGATCACTAAAAAGTGCTCTGTAGAAGTTACTCTCTTTCACTCGTATACACACACACACACACACACACACACACACACACACACACACACACTCCCATATTCTCTCTTCCCCTTCCCTCTTCACTTCCTGTAATTCTTGTTGTGTTGCACGGTTCGCTCCACGCCCCGCCTGCAGTGCGCTCTGTGTTGTGTGCAGGAGTGAAAAAGAAACCAGGAATCAGTTTTGCACTACAGGAATCTCAAATCCCATTCAGATCCGTGTGTGTGTGTGTGTGTGTGTGTGTGTGTGTGTGTGTGTGTTTCTCTCTGCACACAAAACCTGAAAGTTGCGGTTTATTAGAAAACATTGTTTGGGAGCTTGTTACAGTACCCTGAGTGTGAGAGTCCACACACACACACACACACACACACACACACACACACACACACACACACACACATCACACCCTGCATGATTCCTCATTAACGTCACTTTGTACCAGAGGGTGTGTTCGAGTCGTCAGATTTCCAGGATTTGTGAAAGAAAACGAAGCATGTGTGTTTTTTCTTTCGCAGACTCCTGCCTGAGCCATGACGAGCCGGCCGGCTGTTTACACAATAACTGCTTTGGAGAAGAGTCGAGGGAGGAAGTGCGATTCGTGTTCCCTCTCCTGCGTGCACGCTGAGGCGTTCTGACGAAGGCAGTCAGACTGTGTAGAGCAGTGTGTGTCGTTGACCCCCGACCACCCCCCAAAACCCCCCCCCCCCGACCCCCCCCCCCGGTCGCTGCGTACTGATGATCATTTCCACTCGTCCGTTTAAAGTTTCACCATGAGCCTCTCTCCTCATCACAGAGGGAATGTGTGCAAGCCCAACATGGACGGTCTCGAGGAGCTCGGGTCAGAGCACTCGGGCGAGGTCTTCTACGCCAGCGGAGCCGCACGGATGGAGCAAGCGAGCGGCGGCGCCGCGGGACGGACCGACCCGGCGTTCGACCCGCAGAACTCTGCCGTTTTTAAACCCGATAAGAGTTATCAGCTGTGGGGACATTTTCAGCAGGCGGGGGTGATGAAATGGGCTCCCCAGGAGCCGCTGCAGTCCTCCACCTGGTTCCCGGCCCTGCCCAATTCTACTAAACTTCCACAGAACTTCGGAGCTTCTCTGGGTGGAATGGAGGACGGACGAGGACATCAAGCTTTACCCAAGACTAATCACGACCTGGACAGCATGCAGGGGGAGAAAATGCCCACGGCCGGTTCCTCTCTGTCCTACTCGGAACCGCAGCAAGCGCCCCTGGAATGGGAGTCTCCCGCCGTGGCCACCATGCATCACTACCAGGGTCACAAAGTAGGAGAAGCGCAGTACCCGTCTCACACCATACACCACGCCACGCCGGACACGTCTCTCCAACCCTTCCAGGTGGCGTTCGGCACCAACAAGCAACTCCAGACCGCCGCTTTCTTTCAGGGCTTCCAAGGAAATAACGCAGCGCAGAATCTCGGTTACAGCGAAACACCAAAAAGTCAACAGCAACAGCTGCAACAGCTACGTCAACAACAACAACAACAACAACAACAACGAATGCTCCAAATGCAACAGCAGTACCAACAGCAGAAAATGCAACAACAGTTGCAGCAGATGCAACAACAACAACAACAACAGCATCTGCAGAACATCCTGCCTCCAGAAGCACTTCAGCAAAACCAGCATCTGCTCCGAGCTCCCGCGCATCCCGACAGCGTTCCCGGGAACGCCGCTCCGTGTGCGCTGTCTAATCCCAGACAGGATCCCAATCTCCACCCGTCCGTAAACAAAGCTCCGGCTCTCGCACTTCAGGAAGCCGCTGGGAAAGCCGAGGCGCTCCCGAGACGCTCCAGGAGGCTCTCCAAGGACGGAATCTCGCCCCCGGCGGGGAAGGAAGCGGCTCGTAACGGAGGCGTCCCGGGATCGTCTGTCGGAGTCATCCACTCCACACAGAGACGCAGGAGGACCTCCAAAGAGATCAACCTGGAGACTCTGGCGCAGAAAGCCTCGGAGATGGAGTTCCTACCGGCCAAAGTGAGTTCACTTCAAACACACACATTTACACCGTTTTATTTATTAGTACAGTTTTGGCCTAATTTTTAATAATACATTTTATTCATGGCAACTTTAAACGACACCTGACAATAAAAACAACAACAATTACACACACTTTACGTTTACAGCATTTAGCAGACACTTATAACCGAGCAGTTGAGGATTAAGGGCCTTTTGCTCAAGGGCCCAATAGTGGCAGCTAGGTGGTGCTGGGATATGAACCCACAACCTTCTGGTCCAGAGCCCAATGCCTTAACCTCTGAGCTAATAAATAGAGAAAAAAAAAAGTTTAAAATAGAGTTGCACAATGTACAGCGTGTCTTTCACTGCATTGACGTCTGAAGGTCGGCGCTCCCTGTGACCCTGCGTGCGGTCCTGTGCTGCCATCTGCTGGCGAGTTACAAAAACTGGTCTCGAAACATTTTAAAAGCACCACATACGTGTTGTGTATCACTAACAAAGCACTAGAGCAGTAAATAATAATAATAATAAATATCATCTGAACTCCTCCGTAATCTTATAATGTTGTTTATTGTCACTGTTTAACATCAGCAGGAATAAGGAGGTTATAAAACACCTGTTTGTCGGCACGTCATATGTGTGATTCAGGTGTTCTACATCATACATGACTGTAACCTGTGTGTGTGTGTGTGTGTCTGTGCTTGTGTGATTGTGTGCATGTTTGTGTGTGTGTGTGTGTGTGTGTGTGTGCATGTGTGTGTGTGTGCGTGTATGTGTGTGTGTGTGTGTGTGCGTGTGTGCGTGCGTGCGTGTGTGCATGCATGTGTGTGTGTGTGTGTGTATGTGTGGGGCAGACTTGTTCTAGACTGCATGTCTACACGCCTACACATTCCTCACATGCCCCCCTACGCGCACACACACACACACACACACACACACACACACACACACACACACACACACACACACATAAACACACACACACACACATTTAGGGAGGAGGCGATTCACACACACACACACACACACACAGAAGAATTATTTATCCTGTGTGTAAACACTTTTGCACTATACGCCCTATAAGCGCATTATTCCGCCCTATAAGCGCATTATTCCGCCCTATAAGCGCATTATTCCCCCCTATAAGCCCATTAAGCCCATTATTCCGCCCTATAAGCGCATTATTCCGCCCTATAAGCGCATTATTCCGCCCTATAAGCGCATTATTCCCCCCTATAAGCGCATTATTCCCCCCTATAAGCGCATTATTCCCCCCTATAAGCGCATTATTCCGTCCTATAAGCGCATTATTCCGCCCTATAAGCCATTATTCCGCCCTATAAGCGCATTATTCCGCATTATTCCGCCCTATAAGCCCCTATAAGCGCACTATTCCGCCCTATATTCCGCCCTAGCCCATTATTCCGCCTATAAGCTATAAGCCCATTTTCCGCATTATTCCGCCCTATAAGCGCATTATTCCGCCCTATAAGCGCATTATTCCGCTATAAGCTATAAGCCGCCTATAAGCAGTATTCCCCTATAAGCCCTATTCCGCCCTAAGCGCATTATTCCGCCCTATAAGCCCATTATTCAGCCCTATAAGCCCTATAAGCCGCACTATTCCGCCCTATTATTCCGCCCTATAAGCCCATTATTCGCCCTATAAGCCCATTAGTCCGCCCTATAAACCCATTATTCTGCCCTATAAGCACATTATTCCGCCCTATAAGCCCATTATTCCGCCCTATAAGCATTATTATGCCCTATAAGCGCATTATTCCGCCCTATAAGCGCATT
>JACRUU010000007.1:34632733-34642733 GCA_030449085.1 Kryptopterus vitreolus | reverse complement strand
TCTATAACTTTGCATTTATTATGATAAATAATGTTTGTTTGTTTTTCAGTGTAACTGTTTAATATCAAATTAAAGAATAATTCAGGTTTAAAAATAAATATGAAATTTGAATCAAAGGGAAATGTATATGATATAATTATATTATCAGCTGGAGGATTTATTATTATTATTATTATTATGATCTTTATTCAATAAGGGGATTTTTGTCAATCATGTATTTTGTCTACAAAAAATATAAATTGTATAAAATATATTTTCGATTTGCGAGCGGATTGTGTTTGTTTGTGAGTTTTATACAGTTTTATAGACTTTTTTTAAACGTGTTTTTTTTTTGGACCGTAAAGACGAACATCCGAACATCAGCGTGATTGTGTTTCCTGTTTGTTCAGCGCTGGTTGTTTACTCTCCCATTGTTTACTACATAAACAAAACACAAGAAAAGAAACACATTAAATTGTGACTTTTTTTCTATAAACGGCCAAAATTCAGTTCAATTGGCTGGAATTAAATATAATGTTTTAATAAACACATCAAAAGGAACGTCGTCGAATTCCTGGAATTTGATATGTTTTTTTCCAGGGATTGAAATGTTGGAATATCAGGGATTGTTTATTTGTTTGTGTTTAAATTTGACTTTCTGTTTATCCCAATGTCCAGTTTTCAGATGACTTTATGACGTGTTGTTGTTGTTGTTGTTTACAGTGTGTCAATAAATAATAGCGGGGAAACGTCATTATAATATTTAACAATAAATAAAATAAATGACTGTAATAAACATCATTACAGCAACGTTTAACTTTTAACCGAGTTATTTTGTTTATAAATATTACTGTTATTTACAAATAATAATTCAAAACCTCTTTATCTCTCAGAAGTCTCTCCATTTCTGTGTTTATAAATATTACTGTTAAATTACAAAACCTCACTTCAAAGTGCTCTCTCTCGATCACTCCAATTTCTCTCTCTCTATCTCTCTCTCTATCTACTCTATCTATCCATTATCTCTACTCTCATCTCTCTTTCTCTCTCTCTCTCATCTCTATCTCATTTCTCTCTCTCTACATCTCTACTCTCTATCTCTCTCTCTCTTTTTCTCTCTCTCCATCTCTCACTTCATCTCTCTCTCTCTCACTCCATTTCTCTCTCTCTCTCTCCATCTCTCACTCCATCTCTCTCCCTCCATCTCTCTCTCTCTCACTCCATCTCTCTCCCTCCATCTCTCTCTCACACTCCATATCTCTCCATCTCTCTCTCTCCATTTCACTCTCTCACTCTCTCCATCTCTCTCAGGGTCTATTGTCTCCTCTTTTCTTTTCTTTCTTTCTTTCCCCATTTCTTTCTTTTTCTTTCTTTGTCTTTCATTCACTCTTTCCCCCTTTTTATTCTTTCTTTTCCCCCCCTTTTCTTTCTTTCTGTATAAATCTCTTGTTTCTTTCTCTCTGTCATCACTTTCTCTCTTTCTATTCTTTGCCACTTTTCTTTCTCTGTTTTGAAGAATGATCATTTGCTTCCTTTAAATGAGGACATTTTTTGGAAATGTAATAGAATATAATTTGGATAAAATAATAAATGCATGTAAAAAAGTAATATAAATAAATAAGAGTCGACTGTTTGATTATATATGACTTTTTATTTCTTTAAATATGAGCAGTGTGATGTCGGGGTGACTAATGGAGGAATGAGATGAACATCATGACGAATAACAGACTGAAAGACGTCGGGATTCTCGCAGCGTTTTCGCCTAAAGCACAGAAATAAACAAATACCAGTGAATTATCTTCATTATAAACACAGCAGCGTCTCCAGCGCAGCGTTATGCAGCTTTATAAAGCCTTCATTCCACATGCATACACCTTCTCCATGTGCTGTTATAATCACCTGCACTGCGACACCTTTCAGGTTATGGAGGTTTACAGATACGGGAGTTAATAAAAGCGTTTACTTTTACACGAAATTAACATTGAGGGAAAAATGTAAGATTAATAAGTAAAGAAAATGAAATTATTAAGAAGAAAAAGTAAACAAAGAAAGAAAGAAAATAAATAAGAAAATTAGAAACAAAATCAGAAGAAAAAACACATGCATGGTGAAAAAGGCAGGTGTCCCAATACTTTTGGCTTTATACTGTTGGTATTCTCCTTTGTATAATCATACACAATGGTAAATACATGTGTGTATGTGTGTGTGTGTGTGTGTGTGTGTGTGTGTGTGTGTGTGAATAATATATATATATATATATATATATATATATACATGTGTGTGTTTACCTTCGTGTGATGGATATATATATATATTAGATATATATATATATATATATATATCTTATATATATATTATTATATATATCTTTTTTAGAGACTGATCTGAGTGCAGTTTGTAATAAATGGCGTCTCACCCGAGTCGTTGCAGCAGCATGGCGTGAGTGTCGCTGAGGCTGCCGTTGTTGGGAGCAGGATCCACTCCCAGTAACTTACACACATCAGTGGGTAAATGCTCACGCTGTCAAACGGCTCGGCCAAGAAATTCCTCCTGAAGTCTTGGGTCCGAACGAGGGTCCCGATATACACGCTCGGAATATAAACTTCATATCCATTTCTTCATTACTGAAACACGTGATCTCCTTTATTCACGTAAAAAATCAATCGCTGTAAATATAAAATACATATACCCAGATTTTATACCAGTTTTCACTCAGTGCAATACTATATTTATATAGGGAGGGGTGTAGATCAGTGGGGGAGGGGGTGTAGATAGGAGGGGAGGGGTTTGTAGATCAGTAGGGGAGGGGTGTTAGTAGGGTGTAGATTAGGGGAGGGGGGGAGGGGATGTAGTTGGGGGGGGATCCGTGGGGGGGGGTGTAGATCAGTGGGGGGAGGGGTGATCAGTGGGGAGATCAGTAGATCAGTGTGTAGGGGGAGGGTGTAGATCAGTGATCAGTGGGGGGGGTGTAGATCAGGGGGGAGGGGTGTAGATCAGTAGGGGTTTGGGGGGTGTGGTGTATCAGTGTGGGTAGTTGGTAGATCAGTGGGGGAGATCAGGGTTGTAGATCAGTGGGGGGTGAGGGTGTAGATCAAGTGGGGGGAGGGGTGTAGAATCAGGGGGGAGGGGGGGTGTAGTGTTGTTTGTAGATCAGTGGGGGAGGGGTTATAGTCAGTGGGAGGGGTGTAGATGTGAGCAGTGGGGGAGGGGTGTAGATCAGTGGGGGAGGGGTGTAGATCAGTGGGGGAGGGGTGTAGGTGTAGATCAGCAGTGGGGGGAGGGGTGTAGATCAGTGGGGGGGGGGTGTAGATCAGTGGGGGGGGGGTGTAGATCAGTGGGGGAGGGGTGTAGATCGGTGTTGGTGAGAGTGTAGATCAGGGGGGGAGGGGTGTAGATCAGTGGGGGAGGGGTTTTCTGTAGATCAGTGGGGGGGGGGTGTAGATCAGGGGGGGGGGTGTAGTGTGTGGAGATAAGTAGGGAGGGGTCTTGTAGTTGTTGTAGGGGTGTAGATCGGTGTGGGGGGGGTGTAGATCAGTGTGGGGGGGGTGTAGATCAGTGGGGGGGGGTGTAGATCAGTGGGGGGAGGGGTGTAGATTTAGTTCAGTGGGGGAGGGGTGTAGATCAGTGAGGGGGAGGAGTGTAGATCAGTGGGGAGTTTGTAGATAAGTGGGGGTAGGGATGTAGATCAGTGAGGGAGGGGGTGAGTGTGGGGGGAGGGTGTAGATTTCAGTGGGGGAGGGTGTTTGTAGATCAGTGGGGAGGGGTGTAGTTTGTAGATCAGTGTGGGAGGGGGGGTGTAGTGTTGGGGGAGGAGATCAGTGGGGGGGAGGGAGTGGGTGTAGATCAGTGAAGGGAGGGGGTGTAGACAGTTGGGGGACCACAGGGGTTTGTGATCAAGTGGGGGAGGGGGTTTGTGAGGGAGGTGTAAGATCAAGTGGGGGGGGTGTAGATCAGTGGGGGATCGGGTGGAGGGGTGTTAGTATGATCAGGGGTGTAGCCATATGTGCATGTCGGACGCTCACAGGACGAACTGGTTTGACTGGGATTTATACTCACCACCATTAAAGACTAAGTCATCTGATTTAGGTTTATTAACAGTATTGGTATTGGTTTTGGTTTTGGTTTTGGTATTGGTATTGGTTTTGGTTTTGGTTTTGGTATTGGTATTGGTATTGGTATTGGTTTTGGTTTGGTGGTTTTGGTATTGGCTTTGGTTTTGGCTTTGGTTTTGGCTTTGGTTTTGGCTTTGGTTTTGGCTTTGGTTTTGGCTTTGGTTTTGGCTTTGATATTGGTATTGGTATTGGTTTTGGTTTTTGTATTGGTATTGGCATTGGTTTTTGGTATTGGTATTGGTATTGGTTTGGTATTGGTATTGGTATTGGCTTTGGTTTGGTTTTGGTATTGGTATTGGTTTTGGTATTGGCTTTGGTTTTGGTATTGGTATTGGTTTTGGTATTGGCTTTGGTTTTGGTATTGGTATTGGTTTTGGTATTGGCTTTGGTTTTGGTATTGGTATTGGTTTTGGTATTGGTTTTTTTGGTATTGGTATTGGTATTGGTATTTGGCTTTGGTTTTGGTATTGGTTTTGGTTTTGGGTATTTGGTTTTGGTTTTGGTATTGGTATTGGTTTTGGTTTTTGGGTCACATTTTGGTATTGGTTTGGTTTTGGTTCTATTGGTTTTTGGTTTATGGTTTTTGTATTGGTATTGGTATTGGTATTGGTTTTTGGTATTGGGTATTGGTATTGGTATTGGTATTTGGTATTGGCTTTTGGTTTTGGTTTTTGGTTTTGGTATTGGTATTGGTATTGATTGGTTTGGGTTTTGGTTTGGTTTGGTTTCGGTTTTGGTTTGGGTTGGTTTTGGGTTTGGGTTTGGGTTTTTTGGTTTTGGTTTTGGTTTTGGTTTGGTTTTGGTTTTGGTTTGGTTTTGGTTTTGGTTTTGGTTTTGGTTTTGGTTTTGGTTTTGGTTTGGTTTTGTTTTGGTTTGGTTTTGTTTTGGTTTTGTTTTGGTTTTGGTTTTGGTTTTGGTATTGGTATTGGTATTGGTTTTGGCTTTGATTGGTATTGGTATTTGGTATTGGTATTGGTATTGGTATTGGTTTTTGTATTGGTATTGGCATTGGTTTTGGTTTTTGTATTGGTATTGGTATTGGTATTTGGTTTTGGTATTGGTATTGGTATTGGTTTTGGTATTGGTTTTTGTATTGGTATTGGTATTGGTTTTGGTTTTGGTTTTGGTATTGGTATTGGTTTTGGTATTGGTATTGGTATTGGTATTGGTTTTGGTTTTGGTTTTGGTTTTGGTATTGGTATTGGTATTGGTTTTGGTCTTTGGTTTTGGCTTTGGTTTTGGCTTTGATATTGGTATTGGTATTGGTTTTGGTTTTGGTATTGGTTTGTTCTATTGGTTTGGTTTGGTTTTGTTATTGGTATTGGTTTTATTGTTGTTTTGGTTTTGGTTCTTTGGTTTGGTTTTGGTTTGGTTATTGGTTTTGGTTTTGGTTTTGGGGTTTTGGTTTTGGTTTTGGTTTGGTTTGGTTTGGTTTGGTTTTGTGGTTTTGTATTGGTTAAGGTTTGGTTTTTCTGGTTTTGTTTTGGTTTTGGTTTTGGTTTTGGGTTTTGGTTTTGGTATTGGTATTGGTTTTTTGGGTTTTGGTATTGGTATTGGTATTGGATTTGGTATTGGTATTGGTATTGGCTTTGGCTTTGGTTTTGGTATTGGTTTTGGTTTTGGTATTGGTATTGGTATTGGTATTGCTATTTGTATTGGTATTGGTATTGGTTTTGGTATTGGTATTGGTTTTGGTATTAAAGCTCTGATGGTGTTTACCGAGTTCAGGTTGAAGCCCAAGTCTCCGATCAGAATGATCTCCTGCATCCTGCTGTTTTGTGCGATGTGGAAGTGCTGTGGAATTTCCTCCTTCCTGTAAACGGTGAGGTTTGGATGTGCGTTCTTCAGCTGATCGTAAACCTCCTGCACTTTCCCTTTCCTGGGCCGTATCATCCCGAATCCTCCGTAGTCCAGTAAGTCGAAGTGGGTCAGGTTTAGGAAGTTGATGAACTCGGAGAGCTTTATTTCCTTCACGTTGGGTTTCTTCTTGATGGTGGTCATGCCGTGATCCGAGGTGATGATGACGTTCAGGTGATCGCTTAGTTTGTTCCTGCGGATCGACTCTCTCAGGTATCCTATGAGCTGGTCGATCTTCTCGATGATCTTCCTCCTCTCGTCCGTCTCGGGTCCGACCTTGTGGCCCACGTTATCCGGTTCTCCGTAGTAAAGAGTAACAAAGTCGAAATCCTCCTCGGTGTACCATCTCATAACCGTATCGATCTTCTCCCTCCACTCCGTCTCGTTATCGTCAGGGTGACCTTCCGCCTCCACCACTGACACGTCCACCACCTGCCCGCTGTAATTGGCTCCACCTCCCGGGTAGAAATAAGACGCCGTTTTCAGGCCCTGTCACCGTTTCAAACCAAGACATGCAAATCACAAAGTTATTATCGATTATGTATCATATCAAATGTAATAAACACCACCAAGAACAACATTTCATCCAAAATAACCTTTTTAAACTCAAACATCATAAAAGATTTATCATTTACTATTACATTTTTAGTTGAAATCGTGTGGATGTCGTTACAAATATATCGAAATAGAACATATATTATAGATGTACAATATGACGCTATACAATTGATTATAGTACAGATTGTTCCAAAAGAATTCAAATAAAAAGAGAGTGCAGGAAGACGCAGCTTTGAGATGATAATCTCACAGGACACGCCTCCGTCTGTGTACGTCATTTTATACGTCATTTTATACGTCATTTTATACGTCATTTTATACGTCATTTTATACGTCATTTTATACGTCATTATCACGTCGCGCTCGCAAAATCAGGACAAAACGATCTACATATCAAATATTTAATGCAATACATTGTTTTTGGTATAAATACCAACTTTTATTCGATACACACTTTTTCAAAATTGCTGCAGTACTTTGCTGATGTAATATGCAAATGATTGAATATTGGAATATTGGACCTTTGGAAAATTCAAGCTGTCTTATGTTTTATATAAATGCAATATTTATTTTTGTAATTATACACTCTGGGAGGCATGGTGGTTTAACACGTTCGCCTCACACCGCCAGGGTCCGGGTTCGATTCCCGTCTCGGCCATGTGTGTGTGGAGTTTGTGCATGTTCTCCCCGTGTTCCTCAGGGGGTTTTTCTCCGGGTTCTCCGGTTTCCTCCCCCTCCCCCGGTCCAAAAACATGCACGGTAGGTTTGATTGGCACCTTGGAAAATTGTCCCTAGTGTATGAAATGTGTGTGTGTGTGTGTGTGTGTGTGTGTGTGTGTGTGTGTGTGTGTGTGATGTGTTGGCATTCCATCCAGGGTGTATCCTGGCTTAATACCCATAGACGCCTGAGATAGACACAGACTCCCCGTGACCCGAGGGAAGATCAGATAAAAACGCTAGAAGATGAATGAATGAATAAATGAATGAATGAATAAATGAATGAATGAATAAATGAATGAATGAATTCTACGCTTTATGTACAAAATCTAATATAAAACTCACATTGCTTAACATGCATAACCCTAAAATATAAAATATGTAATTGTTTATTGTATATGTTATGTTTCTGTATTTGTAGTAGTTATATTTATACTAAAAGGGAGATGAAATGTAAGACATGTTGTGTGTTAAATCTTCACATCCGTGCACTGAAGACGCCTCCACATCTCACCTGTTTCTGCGCAGTGATCCATAAAGGTAAAACCCCGTTATTCCACCACTCCGAGCGCTTCAGCGTCTTCTTATGAGTTAACTTCAGCAGGCTGGTGGAATTAAACATCATGTTATGAACAACGCCGTGGTCCTCGATCCATCTCCCTGCGGACAGAGGGGGGGGGCGGGGTTAAAGCCTCAGGAAAGACAATTCGGCTGGAAATCTCACGCACTTCCTGAAAAGTCCACGGAATAAAAATGGTAAAAATTTATTGCAACTTTTTTCCTCAGAATTGTGAAATGCAAACTTACAATTACAAGCAAAAAAAAGTGTGAATTCTCATTCATTCTGCAAAACAGTGAATTAAAGCACGACATGTGATTCTTACAGAAAACACAAAGTTCCTTTATTTTATCATAAACAGATTTTTATATTCTATTTTCCCGACAACAAATTGTGGTCATATTTACACTTTCATCTGTAACTCACAAATACGATCAAAATAAATCAGATATGAGAAGAGATATAAACTCACTATTGCGAGAGAAAAACAATATCACAGCCTTTTACTGATTGGATAAAATATTAATATTAATAAATGTGAAATGAGATGACAGTCTGGACTGGTGCACGTGTAAGAGTGTGTGTAAGAGTGTGTGTGTAAGAGTGTGTGTAAGAGTGTGTGTGTGTAAGAGTGTGTGTGTAAGAGTGTGTGTGTGTGTGGAAGAGTGTGTGTAAGAGTGTGTGTGTAAGATGTGTGTGTAAGGGGTGTAAGAGTGTGTGTGAGTGTGTGTGTGTAAGAGGTGTTGTGTAAGAGTGTGTGTGTAAGAGTGTTTTTCGTGTGTGTAAGAGTGTGTAAGTGTGTGTAAGTAGTGTGAGTGTGTAAGAGTGTAAGAGTGCGTGTGTAAGTGTGTGTGTGAGTGTGTGTAAGAGTGAGTGTGTAAGAGTGTGTGTAAGAGTGAGTGTGTAAGAGTGAGTGTGTAAGAGTGTGTGTAAGAGTGTGTGTGTAAGAGTGTGTGTAAGAGTGAGTGTGTAAGAGTATGTGTGTAAGAGTGAGTGTGTAAGAGTGAGTGTGTAAGAGTGAGTGTGTAAGAGTGTGTAAGAGTGTAAGAGTGTGTTTGGTAAGAGTGGGGGTGTTTTTTTGGTGTGTAAGTGGGAGTGTGTAAGAGTTTGTGTACGAGTGTGTTTTGAGAGTGAGTGTGTAGTGAAGGTGTAGAGTGTGTTGTAGTGTGTGTGTGTAAGTGTGTGTGTGTAAGAGTGAGTGTGTAAGAGTGTGTGTGTGAGAGTGTGTGTGTAAGAGTGAGTGTGTAAGAGTGTGTGTGTAAGAGTGTGTGTGTGTAAGAGTGAGTGTGTAAGAGTGAGTGTGTAAGAGTGTGTGTGTAAGAGTGTGTGTGTAAGAGTGAGTGTGTAAGAGTGTGTGTGTGTTGGGTAAGAGTGTGTGTGTAAGAGTGAGTGTGTAAGAGTGTTGTGTGTTAGTGTGTAAGAGTGTGTGTAAGAGTGAGTGTGTAAGAGTATGTGTAAGTGTGTGTAATGTGAGTGTGTAAGAGTGAGGTGTGTGTGTGTTAAGAGTGTGTGTGTAAGAGTGTGTGTTGTGTGAGAGTGAGTGTGGTACTCGTTTGTATGTGTGTGGAGTGTTGTGTGTGTGTGAGTGTGTGTGTAAGAGTGTGTGTGTGTAAGAGTGAGTGTGTAAGAGTGTGTGTAAGAGAGAGTGTGTAAGAGTGAGTGTGTAAGAGTATGTGTGTAAGAGTGAGTGTGTAAGAGTTGTGTGTAAGAGTGAGTGTGTAAGAGTGTAGTGTGTAAGAGTGTGTGTAAGAGTGTGTGTGTAAGTGAGTGTGTGAGTGAGTGTGTAAGAGTGGGTGTGTAAGAGTGTGTGTGTAAGAGTATGTGTGAGTGTGGTGGGTAAGTGAGTGAGAGTGTGTAAGGTGTTGGTGGGTTGGTTAGTGGGTGTGTAAGTGTGTGTAAGTGTGTGGTAAGAGTGTGTGTGTGTAAGAGTGTGTGTAAGAGTGAGTGTGTAAGAGTGTGTGTAAGAGTTTGTGAAGAGTGTGTGTGTAAGAGTGTGTGTGTGTAAGAGTGAGTGTGTAAGAGTGTGTGTGTAAGAGTGAGTGTGTAAGAGTATGTGTGTAAGAGTGAGTGTGTAAGAGTATGTGTGTAAGAGTGAGTGTGTAAGAGTGAGTGTGTAAGAGTGAGTGTGTAAGAGTATGTGTGTAAGAGTGAGTGTGTAAGAGTATGTGTGTAAGAGTGAGTGTGTAAGAGTATGTGTGTAAGAGTGAGTGTGTAAGAG
>JACRUU010000007.1:34626771-34632233 GCA_030449085.1 Kryptopterus vitreolus | reverse complement strand
CTCTCTCTCTCTCTCTCTCTCTCTCTCTCTCTCTCTCTCCCTCTCCTCTCTCCCTCTCTCTCTCTCTCTCTCTTCCTCTCCCCCCCCTCTCTCTCTTTCCTTTTCTTCTCCTCCATTCTCCCTCTCTCTCTCTCTCCCTCTCTTTCATTTTCTTCTCCTTTCTCTCTCCTTTCTCTCTCTCTCTCTCTCTCTCTCTCTCTCTCCCTCCCTCTGCCTGAGTCCTTTAATCTTGACATGGATGTATATGATGTGTGTGATGTTCCTGCGCGTCTCTGTGTGTAAATGCAGTAATGAATAATCATTGTCAGTAAAATGATTTTCCCCTGCGCGTCTGAAATATCATTTCTCCTTCCTTTCCTTCTTTATATTCGCCGCTGTTTCTTGCTGTATAAACAGTGATATGAGGACGTATAACATTATATAACATTATATTATATTAAATATTATAAATGATGTTTATCTCCAGACTTTTAGCATTTCTTTTTCTCAGCATGTGCTTTTTTTTCCTGTTTTGTTGCGTTTTCTTGGAATGATGCGAATCGTCCGCAGTCTGTGTACAGAGGATCTCCGGTTAGTAACAGCATGTAGAGATAAACGGAAAAATACTATGTGTTATATAATATATATATTATATATATATATTTATAATTATATATATAATAAATATATATAATGATGTGTTTATTTATATTTACAATGACGATTTATGATTTATGTGGCAGATCAAACTGGTTAACATCAACAGCACGGATGTCGTAGACGGCAGACCCTCCATCGTCCTCGGTCTGATCTGGACCATCATATTATATTTCCAGGCAAGAGCATGAGTGTGTGTGTGTGTGTGTGTGTGTGTGTGTGTTTTATGTGTATCATCTGCTCACATGATGTTTTCCATCCGCAGATTGAGGAACTCACCAGCACTCTCCCACCTCAGAATGTACAGACCAGCAGCACCTCGTCAGTGGACAGCTCCAACAGCACCGAGGCACACAGCCCGCCCGTCAAACGCAAGCCCCGCCTCTCCTTCCAGGGCGGAGCCAAGAAAGCGCTGCTTAAATGGGTTCAGAAAACTGCGACCAAGTAAGGAACAAGTACATTTAGACTCAATGTGATTTTGGATCCAGAGGGGAAAATGTGGTGTTATTTCTACCTGTTTGTAGTGGGTGTTTTGTTGTTGTTTATCCCACAGCGCCCCACACACACACACACACACACACACACACACACACACACACCTCCCGATTCAACAATGTAAATGAATTATTCATGCTACAAACGTTAGATAAATGTTACAGCGGGGTTTGTTGGAAACCCGAACCAATTTCCATACGACTGATGAAACCCCGCCCCCTTCCCGGAAACGAGCGCTTCGGATTGGTCATGTTGTATTTCACATTACACAAGTGTATTTCGGGGCGGGAGGCGGAGACCTACGGACGCTCGCTGTGCCGAAACGAGGAAATCGTAAAATCCGCTTTCATTTCGTCAATAATGAGGATTTATCTCCGAGATCTCTGATTCCTAAATCCGTCCCCAATTCCATGTTTTATTTCCAGCACTGAAAGCGTCCAGAGGTCACATGATCACGATGTCCTGTACATATAATGAGTTTATGTTTATGATTATCTTTCATCTGAATTATTTCATTGATTAAAATGTAAACATCGTTTCTTCCTTCTTTCTTGCATTTCTTTCGTCTTCCATTGTTTTGTTCCGTCGTTCTTTTTTGTCTTCCGTTGCGTCTTTCCCTAATCCCTCCATCACTCTTCATTCCTTCCTTTCTTTTCTTCATACTCTTTTGTCTTCCACTGTGTCTTTCGCTCCTTCCTTCCTCCTGGTTTTTGTATTCCACTGCTTCCTAACTTCCTCTTATCCTTCCTTCCTTCTTTTCTTTTCACATTTCCCGTGTAAACGGAATATTTTATGAGTAAAATACAATTCGGAGGAGACACGGTGGTTTAGTGTTTATAACGTTCGCCTCACACCGCCAGGGTTCGGGTTCGATTCCCGTCTCGGTCATGTGTGTGTGGAGTTTGTGCATGTTCTCCCCGTGTCTCAGGGGGTTTTTCTCCGGGTTCTCCGGTTTCCTCCCCCGGTCCAAATACATGCACGGTAGGTTGATTGGCACTTTGGAAAATTGTCCCTAGTGTATGAATGTGTGTGTGTGTGTGTGTGTGTGTGTGTGTGTGTGATGTGTTGGCATTCCATCCAGGGTGTATCCTGCATTAATGCCCATAAACGCCTGAGATAGACACAGAGTCCCCGTGACCCGAGGGAAGATCGGATAAAGCGCTAGAAGATGAATGAATGAATGAATGAATGAATGAATACAATTCGGTAAAAATCCGCTATTTATTGCATCCTAAAATGTAGCAGCCAATCAGCTTCCAGAATGTGAATACAGTAAGCGTGAACAGGACTCGTGTGTATTTCAGCTATTCTGATGAAAATGTGGATTTTCTCATGTTTTCTTACCGAATCGCACTGAACATGTTTTTATTCTTTAATAACGTTTGTTTTGATTTGATGTTTTTTTTTAAATACATTAAAGTGTTCTACAGTTATCTATAATTGTGTTCCTTCTTTGCGAGTACAGAAGGCTGGGTCTGGACGTGAGGGATTTTGGACCTAGCTGGCGCTCGGGTGTAGCGTTCCACGCCGTCATCTTCGCTCTGCGTCCTCAGCTGGTGGATATGGAGCGCGTGTGGAACCAACCCAACAGAGCCAACCTGGAGGAAGCGTTCTCATTGGCCGAGAGGGAGCTGGGAATCCCGCGCCTTCTCGACCCCGAGGGTAAATATCAAATAACTTCACTGCACTGAGTCTTTTTTCTTTTAATTGTGTTGATTTTAAAATAAATTACTGAAATAAATTCAAATTTATTGAGATCCATCTGTATTTTATATATTACATATATAATCAACCGCCTTCACTCTGCGTCATGTTTGTGAATGAACGAAACCCAAACAAAAAAAGAAATAAATAAATAAAGGTTCAGTGCATCCACTCACACTTCCTAAATCTCCCCCAATGACGCCCCCTAGCTGCGCATTCACAACAGGTACGATCTCCTCACTATATTAGCGTATATTAGCGTATGGAACCTTACGCAAGCGCATCGCATTTCCAAATCCGTATTACTGCAATAAAGCGCATTTTTACTGAACGCAATAAAGCGCTTCCGTATAACCTAAACACCGTATCACCAGTTTATATGGAAAGCAACCGAAACTGGAACACAATTCTTAAAGGAGCCATGTCCCATATTTAACAATTCAAAACAACACTAAAAAAACAATAAACAAAATCACATTGGTCATTAACAAGAAATTACTATTAAAAGTTTCCAGAGTAAAATAAATATGAAATAATCAATAATTTTATTAAAAGGAGAGATTTTGAGTGAAATGTATAGAATTATAACGTCTGTTACAGTTACAGTATTACAAACATAAAATGTATTTATTTATGCTACATTAAAAACATGTGATTAATCACAATTAATAAACAGCCCTATTTATATATATATATATATATATATATATATATAATATATATATATATATATATATATATATAGTCCAAGTCCATTGTGTAAGATCTGATGATTGATGTTAGATGTTTGTTGGTGTATGGTGAATTGACGCTGTAGACGTGGACGTGGATAAGCCGGATGAGAAGTCCATCATGACGTACGTGGCTCAGTTCCTGAAACATCATCCGGACGTGGGCGAGACGGAGAGCTTTAGGAATGAGGACGAGGTTCGGTCATTTCTCACCGTCTGAGACGGATTCATGTTGACTTGTATGTGATATGATGCATGTTATAGTGCTCCTGCTGCACACACTGTATGGCCAAAAGTATTGGGACACTTTTCCAGCCAGACGTGGTTCTTCTCCAATCTGTTGAATTGTAACAAATCAGGGATATATTTATATATAATATATATATATCTAATCATATATATATATATATTTTAGATGAGGTTTTTTTTCCGTTGTCTTCTTTCAATCCCGTTGTTTCTATCCTTCTTTCCTTTTGATTTTTCCCTTAATAACCTTGTGTGTTGTCCTTTTCCCTGTTGCGCCCGTCACGCCTGCCCGTGTCCCGTAGCTCGGCTTTGCACCTCCCGTCTTTGGAGAAATGTCAGAGGTAGGATCTTCCTGCGGCCCCGTTGTTTCATTCGTCGTTTACATTCTCCCTGGAATTACCTCTGTTTACAAACAGCGTGTATGTGGCTGATTATCCTGTACGCAGGGAATTTCCCACAGCCCCCAAAATCCCGTCACGCTTATTATCATTACATTAGCTCTACCACGCGCTGGCTGATTTGCATAACAATAGGTTCCCTTCAGCGTTCTGCTAGTGGTTGATGATGTTGACAGTCAGACGATAAGCCCCAGAAGTCAATAAACAAGGGTTTGTGAGGGGTTACGGTCAGGACGGGCTTCTGCCCAAATATTCCCACAAATCACCTCCACCTCGTTATAGCGCTGCAGATAATAGTGTCAATTTACAGCTAATTAAGCTAATTGTATGAGAAGATACCTGAATATCACACTCAAGGAGGCGTTTGCTTTTGGACACCAAATATGGACACACACACACATACACACACACACACATACACACACACAGTCGTTCTTTTTGATTGAAGTCAGGGTGATGTTAGCCCTGGTGGCGACGCTAACTAACACTCCCATCTAAACCCCTCCCTCCCTCCCTCCCTCGCTCGCTCTGCCCCTCCCCCTCCTGTCAGCCCCCCTGTGGATTGGGCGGTTTGGGGTAAATGCACACGGTGATGAAAAGAAATATCTCACGCAGCATGACGTCTCCTTATAGCTGTAAATTGGACTGAAGTCGATGTGGGTCTGAACTCTGTATTGTAATTAAACCCATGCTGTGTAAATCCACTCCCAGTAACAAAACTATGAGGGTTTTTTTTCCTAAATAAACTTTTAGTCCAAGATGTGAAGGTTAATTTACTGAACCTCAATGTTCTTTCAATATCCCTGTGTTTTTGTCAGCGTGAACAGAGGAGCGTTCTGAGGGAGATGAAGGTCTGGGCCGATCAGATGGACAGGAACTGCGCCGAGGCTCGGGTCGAAGCCGGAGATCTCGAGCAGCAGTATCAGGTACGTTATATTATAGAAAACACAACAGCATGGCAAAGCAAAATAAATTATGTGATCAGAATTATGATTCGGAATCATATGTTTCAGAATCAGAAAATGAATCAGATTCAGAATAACGTTACAGTATCAGAAAAATGATTCTGAACCAGAAAAATGATTCTGAACCAGAAAAATGATTCAGAACCAGCATAATGATTCAGAATCAGAAAAATGATTCAGAACCAGCATAATGATTCAGAATCAGAATAATGATTCAGATTCAGAATAATGTTTTAGAATTAGAATATGATTCAGAATGTTTCAGAATCAGTAAAATGATTCAGAAT
>JACRUU010000007.1:34609271-34611771 GCA_030449085.1 Kryptopterus vitreolus | reverse complement strand
TAGATTTGTACATTTTCCATTTACTGGCAGGTGAATAATTATACATTTATTATCTTTAAAGCTTAACTTTAATGTGATAATTAGAATAGATTTTTAAAAATGTATTTTTTTTTAAAGAATAAATTCATTTCAATTCAAAATTGTCCCTAGTGTATGAATGTGAGTGTGAATGTGTGTGTGTGTGAGTGTGTGTGTGTGTGTGTGTGTGTGTGTGTGTGTGTGTGTGTGTGTGTGTGTGTGTGTGGTGGGTTGGCATTCCATCCAGTGTGTATCCTGTTTTAATACCCATAGACGCCTGAGATAGACACAGACTCCCCGTGACCCGATGGAAGATCGGATAAAGCGCTAGAAGATGAATGAATGAATGTATGAATGATTCAACATTAATTAGGATCCCTGCAGTACCCGTGTGGAACCCATAGGGGGCGTAGACGCAGGTTTACAGTAAACTACCCCATAGTGATCGGCATTCTTTAAGATTCCCAGGCTTGGCCACTTAATGCGTTTAAATTTGACTTTTAAAGCCGTTGGAACCAGCAGGTCACAAGTTCAAAACCAAGCTGCCACTAGTGGGCCCTTGAGCAAGGCCCTTAAACCCTCAACTGCTCGTTTGTTTGTAAAGTCTTATAAGTCGGGGAACATGCTGTGTTTGTTTTGGGGGCGCCAATACTTATGAGTGTGTGTTATAACAATGCGTGTTGCAATAGGACACGACTTACAGACATTATATCGCCACATTAATGGTCCGTGAGCTTTTTCTTTATTTTTTTTAAATATCACACCACGTATTAAACTACGTCCTTCTGTCTCCGCAGTACGCTCGTGTCCTGGAGACCCACAGCGAGACGGAGCTGCGAGACGCCATCACGGCTCTGCGGGAATTTTTCGATACCTCTACATCCAAACTGACGTCCCCCGTCCAGGTGTCGCTCCCGGACGTCAGAACGTTCATGAGGAATGTTCAGGTAAAGTGTCATGCAGGAGTCTGGTGGTGGAATGACAGTGTGATTGACAGCGGTGTGTGTGTGTTTGGGACAGCGGTGAGATTGTTTAAGCGTAGGATGGAACGTCTACGTGGATAATTGTGCTGCAGGATGTCAGGAGTCCAATCTGAACAACTTTTGGAGGCAATTTGAGACAGTTGTAGTCTTTGGGTTATTTATGATTTAACATTACTTAGGACCCCTGCAATACCACTGTGGAGCCCATAGGGGGCGCAGACACAGGTTTACAGTGTACTACCCCGTACTGTTTGGCATTCTTTAAGATTCCTGGGCTTGGCCATGTCTCCACTTATTATCTTTTAATTTTACAGTGGAGTCACTGGAACGTATTTCTATGATTGGGGAAGTGGACTCAGGACTCGGTCGGAGACTCCAAAGCAAACTGCCCCTGTAACAGTGGGTCTTAACTAAAGTGAGGCTTTTTTTAGTTTTTAGAGGGATTAGAGACAAGTTTTTGAGATGTTGTGCAGAGGAGGGTCTTGTGGTACAAAAATGGCCAAGGAGATTCATGGATGTATTTAAGATAGGGGCAGTGACTCACTCCTCACCTCGGGCCCCCCGTCCCAAGGAGTGTTAGGGTTAGGTTATCTTGGATGGGGGTGGAAAGAGTATTTATTGATGGAAGTGAAAGTAAAGAAAGAAAGTGTCCTCAGGAAAGGGGTGTAGGTCCAGTGTGGCCGGAGAAGGAGCACGGAGATCCCTCGACGCCTTCGCTCCCGTTAGGTGTGCTACCTCTTCCTCCGATCTCCGTAGGGGTTCGTGTAGGCTCCTTCCTGCCGCCAAGCCGCCGAGTCTCCCGTAATCAAGGCTCTACGAGGGTCTGGCTGAAAATTCTCCACCCGCACCTACCTGAGGGGTAGAATTAGAAACCAGTCCATCCATAACTGGGAGCCCAAGGATCTCTAGCTTGCTCGCTGTTGAAGATGGTGCTACACCGGGAGGAGCTCCAGCCGTGTCTCATTAAGGACGCTCCGCCTACTCATCCATCCACACCGCCTTCACACATCCCGAGGGCGGAGGAGTTCGGAGTTCTTGCCTATTCCGGACACACAGTATATAAGTTTGGTTTGATGGTTTGGCGGATGTACAGGACAGGGTGGTACGGAGATGGATGGTCCGCCGTGGGGACCCTCAAAAAATGGGGGCAGACAAAAAAGCAGCTGAAGATCATTCCCCGGGTCGTGATATATTCCTAATGTTGTGTCAGTGTCAAGGTCCACAGTCAACCCTATGGTGGTGCTGGAGCGTAACTTGACCCAAATTTTGGTCAGAACCTTTCGTAGAACTTTTCACATCATCATTTCAGAACATCTTTGCAGTTGCTTCAGTGGGTTTGGATGGAGGAATACACCATCACCTTCAAACTAGTCCCCTTGCGTTCCTTGCGAATGTGTCCTGAAGGTCAAAGAACCTTCTGCGATTCGCTCCGGATCCTCAACAACGGCGCCAAAACGCCGACCTTTGATCTTCGTCTTATGGAAACGGGTCTGGATGAG
>JACRUU010000007.1:34596771-34606771 GCA_030449085.1 Kryptopterus vitreolus | reverse complement strand
ACAGTAGAGTATATGTTGTACAGTGAGTGTATGTTTGTACAGTAGAGTATATGTATGGTTGTACAGTTGTACAGTAGAGTGTATGATGGTTGTACAGTAGAGTAGAGTGTATGATGGTTGTACAGTAGAGTGTATGATGGTTGTACAGTAGAGTGTATGATGGTTGTACAGTAGAGTGTATGATGGTTGTACAGTAGAGTGTATGATGGTTGTACAGTAGGGTGTATGATGGTTGTACAGTAGAGTGTATGTTGGTTGTACAGTAGAGTGTATGATGGTTGTACATTAGAGTGTATGATGGTTGTACAGTAGGGTGTATGATGGTTGTACAGTAGAGTGTATGTTGGTTGTACAGTAGAGTGTATGATGGTTGTACATTAGAGTGTATGATGGTTGTACAGTAGGGTGTATGATGTTGTACAGTAGAGTGTACAGTGATGGTTGTAGGGTGAGTGTTGTACAGTAGAGTGTATAGGTTGTATGGTGTATGTGGTTGTACAGTAGAGTGTATGATGGTTGTACAGTAGAGTAGTGTAGTGTATGATGGTTGTACAGTAGAGGTGTATGATGGTTGTACAGTAGAGTGTATGTTGGTTGTACAGTAGAGTGTATGAGGGTTGTACAGTAGAGTAGTGTATGATGGTGTACAGTAGGGTGTATGATGGTTGTACAGTAGAGTGTATGTTGGTTGTACAGTAGAGTGTATGATGGTTGTACATTAGAGTGTATGATGGTTGTACAGTAGAGTGTATGTGATGGTTGTAGAGTGTATTATGGTTGTACAGTAGAGTGTATGAGGGTTGTACAGTAGAGTGTATGATGGTTGTACATTAGTAGAGTTGTGGTTGTACAGTAGGGTGTATGATGGTTGTACAGTAGAGTGTATGTTGGTTGTACAGTAGAGTGTATGATGGTTGTACATTAGAGTGTATGATGGTTGTACAGTAGGGTGTATGATGGTTGTACAGTAGAGTGTGTGATGTTGGACAGTAGAGTGTATTATGGTTGTACAGTAGAGTGTATGATGGTTGTACATTAGAGTGTATGATGGTTGTACAGTAGGGTGTATGATGGTTGTACAGTAGAGTGTGGTTGTATGAGTTGGTTGTACAGTAGAGTGTATGAGGGTGTACAGTAGAGTGTATGATGGTTGTACATAGAGTAGAGTGTATGATGGTTGTACAGTAGAGGTGTATGATGGTTGTACAGTAGAGTGTATGATTGGTTGTACAGTAGAGTGTATGATGGTTGTACAGTAGAGTAGAGTGTATGAGGGTTGTACAGTAGAGTGTATGAGGGTTGTACAGTAGAGTGTACAGTAGAGTGTATGAGGGTTGTACAGTAGAGTGTATGATGGTTGTACAGTAGGGTGTAGTGTTGTACAGTAGAGTGTATGTTGGTTGTACAGTAGAGTGTATGATGGTTGTACAGTGGTTGTGGTTGTACATTAGAGTGTATGATGGTTGTACAGTAGAGTATATGTGTTGTATGATGGTTGTACAGTAGAGTGTATGTGGTGTACAGTAGAGTATGTTGTACAGTAGAGTGTATGATGGTTGTACATAGAGTAGAGTGTATGATGGTTGTACAGTAGAGGTGTATGATGGTTGTACAGTAGAGTGTATGTTGGTTGTACAGTAGAGTGTATGATGGTTGTACAGTTAGAGTACAGTGAGGGTACAGTGATGGTTGTACAGTAGAGTATGAGTGTATGATGGTTGTACAGTAGAGTATGAGGGTATGATGATGGTTGTACAGTAGAGTGTATGATGGTTGTACAGTAGAGTGGTATGATGGTTGTACAGTAGAGTGTATGATGGTTGTACAGTTAGAGTATATGAGGGTTGTACAGTAGAGTGTATGATGGTTGTACAGTAGAGTGTATGAGGGTTGTACAGTAGAGTATGATGGTTGTACAGTAGAGTGTATGATGGTTGTACAGTAGAGTAGATGTGTATGAGTGGTTGTACAGTAGAGTGTATGATGGTTGTACAGTAGAGTGTATGTTGTACAGTAGAGTGTATGATGGTTGTACAGTTGTACAGTAGAGTGTATGATGGTTGTACATTAGAGTGTATGATGGTTGTACAGTAGGGTGTATGATGGTTGTACAGTAGAGTGTATGTTGGTTGTACAGTAGAGTGTATGATGGTTGTACAGTAGAGTTGTACAGTAGGGTGTATGATGGTTGTACAGTAGAGTGTATGATGGGTTGTATGGTTGTACAGTAGAGTGTATGATGATGGTTGTACAGTAGAGTTGTACAGTAGAGTGTGTATGATGGTTGTACAGTAGAGTATATGATGGTTGTACAGTAGAGTGTATGATGGGTTGTACAGTAGAGTATATGATGGTTGTACAGTAGAGTGTATGATGGTTGTACAGTAGAGTGTATGATGGTTGTACAGTGAGTGTATGATGGTTGTACAGTAGGGTGTAGTGTCGGGGGTTGTAGAGTGAGGGAGGATGGGGGGTTGGTGTGTACAGTGAGAGATGGTGTGTGGTTGTACTTAGTGTGAGATGTTGTATGTAGGGTGTATGATTTGTGTAGATAGTGTTGACTGTTGTGTTGTACAGTAGGTGTTATGGAGGAGTGTACTGAGTAGGTTGGCGTGGGGCTGGGGATGATGGTTGGGGTCCTCTCTACCGGGGGTTCACTGGGGGGTGGAGGTGCCGCAGGCTATGGGGGGGAGTGTATGTGTGATGTACCCCACTGTTGTGGGGGGACCCCCGGAGCTGGAGTAGAGTGTAGTGGTGGGTATGGGCGGGTGTTATACAGTAGGGTTTGGGAAAGATGTCCGGGGTGCCTGGACAGGGAGGGATGGGCTTAAGGTGTCTGGTTGCTTGAGGAAGAGGGGGGGAGTAGGGAGTGTATAGTTGGTTGTAGTGGAGGGGGTATCAGAGATGAGATAGTGTAGCGGTGTATAAGCTGACGCCCATTGTACCTGTATACAGTAGAGGAGGGGGTGGGGGCGGTGTAGCGAGATGATGGTTGTACAGTAGGGGGGCGAGTATGCCGTGGCATGGTTGTGAGCTGGAGTAGGTTGAGTACGTAGGGAAGTAGATGGTTCGTACATGAGAGGGGGGGTGTGAGAGTGTAGGGGGTTATTAGGTGTGAGGAGTGGTTGTAGGTGGGAGGCAGTGTAGAGTGTACAGTAGAGTGTATGTTGTTGGTTGTACAGTAGTAGAGTGTATGATGGTTGTACAGTAGAGTGTATGTTGTACAGTGAGTGTATGTTGTACAGTAGAGTGTATGAGGGTTGTACAGTAGAGTGTATGATGGTTGTACATTAGAGTGTATGATGGTTGTACAGTAGGGTGTATGATGGTTGTACAGTAGAGTGTATGTTGGTTGTACAGTAGAGTGTATGAGGGTTGTACAGTAGAGTGTATGATGGTTGTACAGTAGAGTGTATGATGGTTGTACAGTAGAGTGTATGATGGTTGTACAGTGATGGTTGTACAGTAGAGTATGTATGATGGTTGTACAGTAGAGTGTATGATGGTTGTACAGTAGAGTGTATGATGAGTTATAGAGTATATGATGGTTGTACAGTAGAGTGTATGATGATGTTGTACAGTAGAGTGTATGATGGTTGTACAGTAGAGTAGTGTATGAGGTTGTACAGTAGAGTATATGATGGTTGTACAGTAGAGTGTATGATGGTTGTACATAGAGTAGAGTGTATGAGTATATGGTTGTACAGTAGAGTGTATGATGGTTGTATAGTGTATGATGGTTGTACAGTAGAGTATATGATGGTTGTACAGTAGAGTATATGGTTGTACAGTAGAGTGTATGATGGTTGTACAGTAGAGTATATGAGTGTTGTATGTAGAGTGTATGTATGTACAGTAGGGTGTATGATGGTTGTACAGTAGAGTGTATGTTGGTTGTACAGTAGAGTGTATGATGGTTGTACATAGAGTATATGAGGGTTGTACAGTAGAGTATATGATGTTGTACAGTAGAGTATATGAGGGTGTACAGTAGAGTATATGAGGGTTGTACAGTGATGGTTGTACAGTAGAGTGTTGTACAGTGAGTGTATGTACAGGTTGTACAGTAGAGTGTATGATGGTTGTACATAGAGTAGAGTGTATGATGGTTGTACAGTAGATGATGGTTGTACAGTAGAGGTATGTACAGTGATGGTTGTACAGTAGAGTGTACAGTGAGTTATGGGTTGTACAGTAGAGTGTATGAGGGTTGTACAGTAGAGTGTACAGTGAGTGTATGGGTTGTACAGTAGAGTGTATGATGGTTTGTTGTACATTAGAGTGTAGAGTGTACAGTGATGTATGTTGTACAGTAGAGTGTACAGTAGATGTGTATGAGTTACAGTAGTTGTACAGTAGAGTGTATGATGGTTGTACAGTGAGTGATGATGTTGTACAGTAGAGTGTATGATGGTTGTACATGAGTAGAGTGTACAGTGAGGGTTGTACAGTAGAGTGTGGTTGTATATGGTTGTACAGTAGAGTGTATGTTGGTGTACAGTAGAGTGTATGTGGTACAGTAGAGTAGAGTTGTATGATGGTTGTACAGTAGGGTGTATGATGTATATGTTGTACAGTAGAGTGTATGTTGGTTGTACAGTAGAGTGTATGATGGTTGTACATTAGAGTGTATGATGGTTGTACAGTAGGGTGTATGATGGTTGTACAGTAGAGTGTATGTTGTACAGTAGAGTGTATGGGTTGTACAGTAGAGTGTATGATGGTTGTACAGTAGAGTGTATGATGGTTGTACAGTGAGTACATTAGAGTTATGATGGTTGTACAGTAGAGTATATGATGGTTGTACAGTAGAGTGTATGTTGGTTGTACAGTAGAGTATGATGGTTGTATGATGGTTGTACAGTAGAGTATATGTTGTACAGTAGAGTGTATGTTGGTTGTACAGTAGAGTGTATGATGGTTGTACAGTAGAGTGTATGACAGTAGGTTGTACATTAGAGTGTATGAGGTTGTACAGTAGAGTATGAGGGTTGTACAGTAGAGTGTATGATGGTTGTACAGTAGAGTGTATGTGGTTGTACAGTAGAGTGTATACAGTGAGGTGGTTGATGTACAGTAGAGTGTATGATGGTTGTACAGTAGAGTGTATGAGGTGTACAGTGAGTGTATGATTGTACAGTAGAGTGTGGTTGTATGGTTGTACAGTAGAGTGTATGAGGTTGTACAGTAGAGTGTACAGTGAGTGTATGAGGGTTGTACAGTAGAGTATATGTGGTTGTACAGTGAGTGGTTGTACAGTAGAGTATATGTGTTGTACAGTAGAGTATATGATGGTTGTACAGTAGATGTGGTTGTACAGTAGAGTGTATGTTGGTTGTACAGTAGAGTGTATGATGGTTGTACAGTAGAGTAGAGTGTATGATGGTTGTACAGTAGAGTGTATGAGGGTATGTACAGTACAGGTTGTGGTTGTACAGTAGAGTGTATGATGGGTTGTACAGTACAGTGTATATGAGTGTATGATGGTTGTACAGTAGAGTATATGTATCAGTGATGGTTGTACAGTAGAGTATATGTGGTTGTATGAGTGTATGGTTGTACAGTAGAGTGTATAGTATGATGGTTGTACAGTAGAGTGTATGAGTGAGTGTATGAGGGTTGTACAGTAGAGTGTATGATGGCAGTAGAGTACAGTATGTATAGTGAGTGGTTATGTTGTACAGTAGAGTATATGTACATTGTGTATGTCGTCACAGTTGTACAGTAGAGTGTATGAGGTTGTACAGTGAGTGTATGTTTGTACAGTAGAGTGTATGTGGTTGTACAGTAGAGTGTATGTTGGTTGTACAGTAGAGTGTATGATGGTTGTACAGTAGAGTGTAGAGTGTATGAGGGTTGTACAGTAGTGTATGATGGTTGTACAGTAGAGTGTATGAGGGTTGTACAGTAGAGTATGATGGTTGTACATTAGTTGTACAGTAGAGTGTGGTTGTATGATGGTTGTGGTTGTACAGTAGAGTATGAGTGTATGATGGTTGTACAGTAGAGTGTATGATGGTTGTACAGTAGAGTGTATGTTGTACAGTAGAGTGTATGAGGGTTGTACAGTAGAGTGTATGATGGTTGTACAGTAGAGTGTATGGTGGTTGTACAGTATGTATGGTGTGGTTGTACAGTAGAGTATATGATGTATGTTACAGTAGAGTGTACAGTAGAGTATATGATGGTTGTACAGTAGAGTATATGATGGTTGTACAGTAGAGTGTATGAGGGTTGTACAGTGATGTATGTTGTACAGTAGAGTGTATGATGGTTGTACAGTGGTTGTACAGTAGAGTATATGATGGTTGTACAGTAGAGTGTATGATGGTTGTACAGTAGAGTATATGATGGTTGTACAGTAGAGTGTATGATGGTGTACAGTAGAGTATGTGGTTGTACAGTGAGTGTATGGTTGTACAGTAGAGTGTATGATGGTTGTACAGTAGAGTACAGTAGAGTTGTATGATGGTTGTACAGTAGAGTGTATGTTGGTGATGGTTGTACAGTAGAGTATATGATGGTTGTACATTAGAGTGATGTTGGTTGTACAGTAGAGTATATGTATGATGGTTGTACAGTAGAGTGTATGTTGGTTGTACAGTGAGTGTATGAGGGTTGTACAGTAGAGTGTATGACAGTGAGTGTGTGGTTGTACAGTTAGAGTGTATGAGGGTTGTACAGTATGATGGTTGTACAGTAGAGTGTATGTTGGTTGTACAGTAGAGTGTATGATGGTTGTACATTAGAGTGTATGATGGTTGTACAGTAGGGTGTACAGTGATGTATGTTGTACAGTAGAGTGTATGTTGGTTGTACAGTAGAGTGTATGATTGTACAGTAGAGTGTATGATGGTTGTACATAGAGTAGAGTGTATGATGGTTGTACAGTAGAGGTGTATGATGGTTGTACAGTAGAGTGTATGTTGGTTGTACAGTAGAGTGTATGATGGTTGTACATAGAGTAGAGTGTACAGTGAGGGTTGTACAGTAGAGTGTACAGTAGAGTATATGATGGTTGTACAGTAGAGTATATGAGTTGTACAGTAGAGTGTATGATGGTGTGTGGTTGTACAGTGAGTGATGGTTGTACAGTAGAGTTATGTACAGTAGAGTGTATGAGGGTTGTACAGTAGAGTGTATGAGGGTTGTACAGTAGAGTATATGTATGATGGTTGTACAGTAGAGTAGAGTGTATGATGGTTGTACAGTAGAGTGTATGTGGTTGTACAGTAGAGTGTATGAGGGTTGTACAGTAGAGTGTATGAGGGTTGTACAGTTGTATGATGGTTGTACAGTAGAGTGTATGATGGTTGTACAGTAGAGTGTAGAGTGTATGATGGTTGTACAGTAGATGGTTGTACAGTAGAGTATATGATGTTGTACAGTAGAGTGTATGATTGTACATTAGTTGTACAGTAGAGTGTATGATGGTTGTACAGTAGAGTATATGATGGTTGTACAGTGATGTATGGTTGTACAGTAGAGTGTTGTATGTTGGTTGTACAGTGGTTGTAGAGTGTATGATGGTTGTACAGTAGAGTATATGTGGTTGTACAGTAGATGTATGATGGTTGTACAGTGATGTATGTTGTACAGTAGAGTGTATGATTGGTTGTACAGTAGAGTGTATGATGGTTGTACAGTAGAGTGTATGAGGGTTGTACAGTAGAGTGTATGATGGTTGTACAGTAGAGTGTATGATGGTTGTACAGTAGAGTGTATGATGGTTGTACAGTAGAGTGTATGATGGTTGTACAGTAGAGTGTATGAGGGTTGTACAGTAGAGTGTATGAGGTTGTACAGGTTGTACAGTAGAGTGTATGATGGTTGTACGTAGATGTTGTACAGTGATGATGTATGGTGGTGGACAGTAGAGTGTATGATGGTCATGAGGTATGTTAAGGTGTATGATGTTGTACGTGTGGTTACGTAGGGTGTATGATGGTTGTACAGGAGTGTATGTTGGTTGTACAGTAGAGTGTATGATGGTTGTACAGTAGAGTGTATGTTGGTTGTACAGTGATGCAGGAGGCGTTGGAGTGGAGGAGGGTCGCCGAGGCCAACGGTAACCTGACGCGTCGCTTCCAGGAGACTCGTGCCGAGCTGGAGAAGACGCTGCGGGTGGGTCAGGCCTGTTTGAGCGAGCGAGGAGACCCTGCTGAACTCTTCAGCAAACACAGCGTACGTCATTCCCACCTCACCACCGCCGCCGCCGCAGACCTCGTACTCGTGTTTTATCATGAATACAGACAGCGCTGTGTGTAGTGTTACTGTCAGCATTATAATGACAATGCAATGACAATGCAATGACATGGCGTTGTAGTGGTGCTATAATGCTGTTATAATAGCATTGTAGTGGCATTGTAGTGCCATTATAATAGCATTATAATGTCGTTATAGTGGTGTATTAGTGGTGTTATTGTAGTGGTGTTATAATGGCGTTGTTTTGGCATTGTCATGGCATTATAATGTTGTTATAGTGGTGTATAGTGGTTGTAGTGGCATTATGATGCCGTTATAATTGCGTTGTAGTGGCTTTATAATGCCATATTAGATCCGTTATAATGCCGTTATAATTGCTTTGTCGTGGCGTTATAGTGCCATATTTGATGTGTTATAATGCCGCTATGGTGATATAGAGCTTCACTACGTGCTCCCGGGTTGTGACGGCGTACTGAAATATCATTGTGCGATTAGGACTTTTTCAGCCGTCTTGACCAGCGCGTGCTGAACGCCTACCTGAAGGCGTGTGATGACCTCACTGATATCTTACCTGAGGAGGAGCAGCAGGAGCTGCAGGAGTCCGTCAGGAGGCTTCATAAGCAGTGGAAGGTCGGTTTCTCTCTCCGTCTGCCTCCGTCTTCTCTTTCTTCTCTTCTTTCTTTCTTTCTTTCTTTCTTTCTTTCCTTCCTTCTATCCTTCCTTCCTTCCTTTCTTTCTTTCTCTTTCTTATTTTTCTTTCTATATTGATTTTACTTTCTTTCTTTCTTTCTTTCTGTCTATCTCTTTTTTCTTTCTTTTTACCTCCCTTCCTTTCTTTCTTTATTTCTTTCTTTCTGTCTGTCTGTCTGTCTGTCCATCTATCCATCTATCTCTTTTTTCTTTCTTTTTCCTTCCTTTTCCTTCCTTCCTTCCTTCCTTTCTTCATTTTTTTCTTTCTTTCCTCCATTTCTTTTTTGGTTTGCTTCTTTCTTCAACATTGTTTTTTTTTTCTTTTTTTGGTTTCTTTCTATTATTTCCTCCTTTATTTGTTTCTTTGTTTGTTTCTTCCTTCCTAGAAAAATAAAATAGCATTGTAAAAAAATACATTCCTTTACTTCCTTCCTTCCTTTCTTCCTTCCTTTCTTCCTTCCTTTCTTTCTTCAACATTGTTTATTCCTTTTTTGGTTTCCTCTTTCGCCTTTTTTTCCCCTGTTTCTACATTACACAGTGTTGGGTGTAGAAGCGCTGTGGAGAAGTTGTTTTTGTTGTTGTTGTTGTTGTTTGTATAGTCTTCTTCTTTTCCTTCAATAAATTATTTATAATAATTGTTATCTTTTTTTTGCTTTTTCTGTTCAGTCACTGGTTCAGTCACTGGTTCAGTCACTGGTTCAGTCACTGGTTCAGTCACTGGTTTAGTCACTGGTTCAGTCACTGGTTCAGTCACTGGTTCAGTCACTGGTTCAGACACTGGTTCACTGGTTCAGTTACTGGTTCAGTAGTCACTGGTTCAGTCACTGGTTTAGTCACTGTTTCAGTTACTGGTTTAGTCACTGGTTCAGTTACTGGTTCAGTCACTGGTTTAGTCACTGTTTCAGTTACTGGTTTAGTCACTGGTTCAGTCACTGGTTCAGTCACTGGTTTAGTCACTGTTTAGTCAGTTACTGGTTTAGTCACTGGTTCAGTTACACTGGTTCAGTCACTGGTTTAGTCACTGTTTCAGTTTAGTCACTGGTTCAGTCACTGGTTCAGTCACTGGTTCAGTCACTGGTTTAGTCACTGGTTCAGTTACTGGTTC
>JACRUU010000007.1:34564271-34586771 GCA_030449085.1 Kryptopterus vitreolus | reverse complement strand
ACATCACGCATGCTTTTTATCCGTGGAGCGTTCGGTTCCTTCTGAGGATCTTCTGTCTGTCGTCCCTGACCAGTCGTCCCAGTGTGTTGTAGATGTTGGGAGAAGATTAAACACTGTTTAATTCCAGGACACATGGCAGGCTCTGAAGCTCCTGCAGCCCAGAATGGTGTCGTTAAGCCTCGGTCTGAAAAGGATATCTGCTAAAGATCACGTGGAGAACGAGGTGTCCGAGCTCCAGCAGACGCATCTACAGTACACTAATAAAGCTGCCAGCAAACAAGCTCGACTGGAGGACCTGCTAAATCGGTGGCAGCAGTAAGTCAATGTAAACAAACAAAAACGGAGCGGGAGCGTCACACAGGTCATGCTTAGTGTTAATTCTTTCTGTATTATACGTGTGGAACGTTACGTCTACTCGATTATCACAGAGATCAGTGGTTCCCCGAACCCGTCGTGGGTCCGGTGGTACCGGTCTCGCACAGAAACAATACCAAAACAACTTACGTTGTTTACGGTTTATTTATTGTCCCATCCTGAACCATCGTTTATTTTGTAAAACGACCGGACACATTTGTCTATGACGTCGCTCTTGCCTCGGTCACATGACTTACCTCCATCCGATACCTTCCCAAAGGCGGCGCTCCGCCCGCTAACACATAATACATTACCGCTAAATTATACCCCCGAGATAAACAACATAAACAACATAAACAACAAACATCTCCATCAACATCTCCATCAACATCAACATCTCCATCAACATCTCCATCACCATCAACATCAACATCCATCAACATCAATCAACATCAAACATCAACATCAACATCTCCATCAACATCAACATCAACATCAACATCTCCATCTCCAACATCAACATCAACATCTCCATCTCCATCAACATCAACATCAACATCAACATCACATCCATCAACATCAACATCAACAACATCAACATCATCTCCATCACATCTCCATCACCATCTCCATCAGTCTCCGACAACATCTCCATCACATCGCCATCAAATCATCAACATCTCCATCTCCATCATCATCAACATCAACATCTCCATCTCCATCAACATCAACATCTCCATCAACATCTCCATCAACATCCATCAACATCTCCATCAACATCAAATCAACATCAACATCTCCACATCTCCATCTCCACCCATCAACATCAACATCAACATCTCCAGCAACAATCTCAACATCAACATCAAACATCTCCATCTCCATCTCCATCAACATCTCATCGCATCAACAACATCATCATCAACATCCATCTACATCCATCTCAACATCTCCATCACATCAACATCAACATCTCCATCTCCATCAACAATTCCATCAACAGCGCCAGATCAACATCTCCATCAACATCCCATCTCCATCAACATCACATCAACATCAACATCAACATCTCCATCAACATCAACATCAACATCAACATCTCCATCAACATCCATCAACATCAACATCAACATCAACATCCATCAACATCAACATCCATCTACCAACATCAACATCTCCACATCTCCATCCATCATCCCATCAACATCTCCATCAACATCAACATCACATCACATCAACAACATCTCCACCATCAACATCTCCATCTCCATCTAACATCAACATCTCCATACATCTCCATCTCCATCAACATCTCCATCTCCAACATCCCATCAACAACTCAACATCAACATCAACATCTCCATCTCCATCCATCTCCATCAACATCAACATCTCCATCTCCATCAACATCTCCATCCCCATCTCCATCAACATCTCCAACAACATCCATCCCATCTCCACCTCAACCCATCAACCCCATCAACATCCCCCCCCATCAACATCAAATCAACATCAACATCAACATCCCCCATCACATCTCCATCAACCCATCAACATCATCTCCATCATCTCCATCAACATCCATCTCATCCATCAACATCTCCAACATCAATCCCCATCAACATCATCCATCTCCAATCATCAACATCAACATCCATCCCATCTCCCACCCATCACATCCATCTCCATCTCCATCAACATCAACAACTCCATCAACATCTCCATCTCCATCAACATCTCCATCTCATCAACATCATCTCCATCTCATCACATCCATCCATCCATCATCTCATCTCCATCAACATCCCATCCATCTCATCCATCCTCCATCTCCATCTCCATCAACATCTCCATCACATCTCCATCTCCATCAACATCTCCATCTCCATCCCCATCAACATCTCCATCTCCAACATCAACATCAACATCAACATCAACATCAACATCCATCAACATCAACATCAACATCAACATCTCCTCCCCAACATCATCCATCTCATCAACATCATCTCCCATCACATCAACATCAACATCAACATCTCAATCATCTCCATCTCCATCATCATCCATCAAATCAATCTCATCAACATCACATCTCCATCAAACAACAAACAAAGGTCGTTGTAAAGTTTCTTAGCGCATTGAGGAGATCTACGACATTAAAGACATTTAACACACAATAGCAGGACATGAAATATGAAATATTGTAAATACAGGTCGTATATTTTATTGTGAGAGTGTCGTTTTATTTTGCTGCGTTTATTCATCACACTTTAAAGGCCACGCCGGGAAAATATCGTCTGATATTAAACCGGTTTAAAAGGTTGTGGATTTGCTGGTTTGGGGACTTGGATATAGAAAATAAGGGCCGGAGAGAAGATCAAAGAAGATCAAAGGTTTTTATGTGCGTCATTTGAATTAGTCATTCATTCATTCATCTTCTAGCGCTTTATCCGATCTTCCCTCGGGTCACGGGGAGTCTGTGTCTATCTCAGGCGTCTATGGGCGTTAAGGCAGGATACACCCTGGATGGAATGCCAACCCATCACACACACACACCACACACACACACACACACACACACACACATTCACACACTAGGGACAATTTTCCAAGGTGCCAATCAACCTACCGTGCATGTTTTTGGACCGGGGGAGGAAACCTGGAGAACCCGGAGAAAAACCCCCTGAGACACGGGGAGAACATGCACAAACTCCACACACACATGGCCGAGACGGGAATCGAACCCGGACCCTGGCGGTGTGAGGCGAACGTGATCACCACTAAACCACCGTGTCCCTGTGAATTAGTCATAATAGACATATTTCTGCAGAAAAATACTATATACACTAACTTGAATGTCCACGTTTAGAATCGAAATGAATAACAATTATTTTACATTTTTGAACCTGAATTCTTTAAAGCTTTTATTCTTTTAGCATTCAGTTTTCTTTATAACTAAAATGTCTTATTTTATTTCAATAACTGAGGGTCGTGCTATTTTTTCATGAAAAGAATATATTTATATATCTTGCATTTCGTTTTTAAAGAATTACAGAATTCACGTTCTGATTTTAATCCATAGTTTTTCTCCTAAGAACATTTAAAAACCTTTTTTTTAACTGGTTATCCCGTAATAAATACGATTATATAGTGTGGTATATAGTTGTGCTTTAAATGGCTTTAAATGAATTCTTGTGGCAGATATGAACGAGGACTCTCGGTACTCCACGGCTGGTTGGACAGTTCGGAAAACCTGTGCAAATCCGACACTCCGTATCTGATCACGGATAAAAGCAAACTCCACAGCCAGCTACAAACATTACAGGTAAATCATGAAGGGAAACTGCGGGAGAATATTTTTCCTGCATGACTTTGGAATTTGGACTTGAGTTCCTGAACGTTCCTGTTGAACTTTTGTTATTGTTATCCGGTAGGACCTTCAGAGTGAGGTTCCGTCTCAGGAGTCATTGCTGGAGAAGTTGGAGATCCAGGCCGAGTTCCTCTACCCCACAGCGTCAGAGGAACGTATGGGAGAACTGACAGAGCTTCATTGTAACCTGGAGGAGAGGTGGTGTTCTCTCAGTGTCAGCATCCCTCTAAGGTAAAGCAGCAAACATCGCCACGGTTTACTTTCACTACTGTAGTTGTATATCTGAAGAACCTTTGAGGAACTCTGTATCTGTATATGAGTATCTTTGGTGTGTTCATTTTTTTTTTATTTCCCGGAATTCCAGGATTCAAGAACTTCAGGCTCATTTATCTCACTTAGAGCAGTTTAATGAAGTTCTAACGTCCCTTAATCAGTGGAGTGAGAACTTTCTCCAGCAGTTGCGATATCGCTCCAAAGTCACCATATCTGACTTGGCATCTGCTTCTACTCAGATCAAGGTAAAGGCACCGAGTGATTCATCAATATGACTTTTTCAATCTTTATTCCATGCTCAATTCCAGGGGTCGGGCAAACTACGGCCCCGGGGCCACATCGGGCCCTTCGGTCCTCTTAGTCCGGCCTGCCGAAAAGACCGGTATAGAATTGTCCAAATCAAAACATATTGTAATTATGACTGCATTCATATGATCTTGTCTTGTAATTACCTGATGTTCCACCAGGTGGCGCATTAGGCACAGTGATCTTTTTCTTCTTCTTCTTCTTCTTCAAAGGATGATCAAACTCTTCTTCAAACCCAAGACGAAGTGATTGAAGACCTAAAGAAGCACATGGAGGGACTAAGTCCTTCCTTAGCACCTCTGGAGCTTCAGCGTTTGAGGGCCAGGCAGGAAGACTGTCTCCAGCCCTTCGTCGAGGCTCGCAGTCTCCTGCAGAATCGTTCTGAGACTCTGGTTAAGCTTGAGGCATTCCTTGGGAATTACAAGTCCACCACTAATGCACTCCATACCTTGCAGAGCGCTGTGGGACAGGCAAACTGGGACCAAACCAAGGACCGGAACCTGAACCAGGAACTAGAAGAGTTGTCACAGGATTTAGCCTCTGTGGAGGTGCAGGCAATAAATCTTGACAGTATTCTGAACAAGGCGTGTCTACACCTGCACTCGTGCGACGGGGACAGGACGTCCTGCCGGGGGCTGGTGGAGAATCTGGGATCAGAACTGCAGCAGATTCAGAGGAGCATGGGGACGAGGCAGAGCGAGGCAGAGGCACTTGGGGTCATGTGGAGCTCTTTTAGGAGAAGAAAGGAGCTGTTGTTGAGGAGTCTGACGGAGCTGGAGGACAGAGCCAGGAAACCATGGCTTCTAGAACCAAGCACACAGAACTTCCAACAAAGGTAACCATATCAGTGTCTCTAACATACAGTGAGAAAAAAATGTGAGAGGAACCATCCCTTACCCCGTCCTCATCTTCAACACAGACCGTCGATTCATTACCTTTCCATTTGTCTTTAGTAATAAGCACTTAAATGCACAACTGTGGTCTGTGGAGAACCATTGGAGTAGATTGGTGGTATTAATTCCGGCCCAAATCCATCCGCAAAGTTCTCAGTATCTTACGGGTCTTAATGGATGGGGAGGAAGCTCAGTGGTTAAGGCATTGGCTCAAATCCCATCACCACCACCAAGTTGCCACTAGTGGGCCCTTGAGCAGTTCCGGATAAGGGCGTCTGCCAAATGCTGTAAATGTAAACGTAGATATCATTGTGCTGTTGAGGTGGAGCCGTCCATAGTGCAGCTGCACAGAGTGGCCTACAAAAAGAGAACTCCATCCAAAGGGTGGACACAGGGAATTTGAGAGTACCTGTTCCTCAAATATTGTGGGTCAGAATACCATATCCTCACTATAGTCCTGTGTCAGTTAGAATCGGGAGGAACTCTTACGTCCTAAGTGAGGAGGTGGTTGCTCAGTGGTTAAGACACTCCGGTTCTGACCAGAAGGAAGGAGGTTCAAGTCCTAGGTATCACCAAGCTGCCACTCTCTGCCCCTTGAACAAAGCAATTGACGCCATTATCCTGATTGTTACAAAATGCCAACACTTACGGCTCCTTCCTGAAATGTTTAATGTTGTTGTTTCTATCAGACTGTGGATGCTGAACCAGTTGGAGGAGGAGCTGGACGCTCTGCAGCACAGCCTGCTGTGGTTAGAAGAGAAAGGTGAGCAGTTGGGTCACCGAGACCCGGAGAAGGTCGACGAGGCCCAGCGGGATGTAAACCTCATCCGAACCAGCTGGGAGAAAATCCGAAACGCCATTTCAGAAGAGTAAGTGTATCATCTAAGAGTTACAGAGGAACATCTCGGTCAAAAACACCTTGCATGAGTTTGAAGGCAGTGGTAGTTAAGGCTCTGGATGACTAATTCCACTGTTCAAGCCCCTGCATTGAAAAACCTCCACTGTTGGGCCCTTGAGCAAGGCATAGAACATTATCTGCTCTGGGGGTGCCGTACCATGACGCACCCTGTCACTTCCTGACAAGTCCCAATATTACCAAGCTGACACTTGTGGGGCAAGGGCCTTTCACAGATGTTTCAAGAGGTAACAAAGATGGCACTCTATAAGCAAAACTCAGCCCCCAGAGTGTCCCCAACAAGATAACACCACATTTGCTGTAGTTATAGACAGGGTTACATCAGCTGATAAGGGGGTGCAGAGGAAGGGTGTAGCTCAATAGTCTAGGCACTGATTGGATGGTTGTGGGTTCAAGCCCCAGTATCGCCAAGCTGCCAACCTTGGGTCCTTGAACAAGGCCCTTAATTCTCTGGGCTCCAGGAGCTACACCCTCTCTCTGACCACAGAGGGAGGGTGTAGCTCAATGGTCTAGGCACTGATCGGAAGGTCTGGGTTCAAGCCCCAGTATCACCCAGCTGCCTCCCATGGGTCCTCGAACAAGGCCCTTAATCCTCTGGGCTCCAGGGGGCGCCGTCTCGTGGCTGACCCCGCACACTGACCCCCAACATCCAAATATATGCGACAAATAAAGGCTATACTCTCTTCTTAAATAGCAGAGGGCAGTTTCTCAAGACACCCCCCACCCTCTTGGGCTTTGGAGCAAGGTCTTGAACCTACTCCATCCTGGGTATCCTGCTGCCCCTGGGCTCTGAGCCCAGCTTCCTAACATCGCTAGGATTTACACGTAAAGAATGTCACGGTTGTGTGAATTGTATGTATGCAGGCAGGATCAGTGTCGAACGCTGGTGGAGATGTGTAAGGATTACCAGACTCTGAAGCACAAACTCGGATCAGTTCTGGAAAGAGCTCACACTGTCACCGTTACCCAGAATGCCCAGCAAAGCCCAGAGGACATCCAGAGAGGTCTGACTCGGGTCAGTGGTGTTTGGAATAGAAAATATTCTTATTTGATCATTTTTAATAAAAAGCATTACATTTTCTGGATCCATTCATTGCACATCACCCAGAACCACATACTGTTTTTTTTTATAGGGCTGTAAGAAAATATCGATGCATGTGAGTATTGCGATATGTTTTTGATGATACTGTACCAATTCCCAAAATGGTGATACCAATATCTTGTTTTGCGACATTTTTTCCTGCGTTTTTTGCGACATTATATCCGACATTTTTTCAGATATTTTTTGTGTAATTTTTTACAACAATTTTTCCCAATACTTTTTGCAACATTTTTCGCGTAATTTTACAGATATTTTTTCCGACATTTTTTCCAGCATGTTTTCTAACATTTTATCCGACATTTTATCCGACATTTTATCCGACATTTTATCCGACATTTTATCCGACATTTTATCCGTCGTTTTTCCGATATAGCAGAAAATACTAGCAATATGAAATATTGAGTGTACTCTTATCACTTTGCTTACAGTATCACAAAATATCGTATCGTAATCCCGGTATCGTAATAAGTATCGTATCGCCAGATTCTTGCGGATACACAGGACTAATGTTTTTAGAGACTTCTGCTGGGTTTTTATCAGGATGGATGATTTTACAGAGGAACTAATTAAATGATTGGTATTGATGTTCCTAGGAGACACGGTGGTTTAGTGGTTAGCACGTTCTCCTCACACTGCCATGGTCCGGGTTCGATTCCCGTCTCGGCCATGTGTGTGTGGAGTTTGTGCATGTTCTCCCCGTGTCTCAGGGGGTTTTTCTCCGGGTTCTCCGGTTTCCTCCCCCGGTCCAAAAACATGTACGGTAGGTTTATTGGCACCTTGGAAAATTGTCCCTAGTGTATGAATGTGTGTGTGTGTGTGTGTGTGTGTGTGTGATGGGTTGGCATTCCATCCAGGGTGTATCCTGCCTTAATGCCCATAGACGCCTGAGATAGACACAGACTCCCCGTGACCCAAGGGAAGATCGGATAAAGCGCTAGAAGATGAATGAATGAATGTATTGATGTTCCTCTGCATTTAATGTTAGAACTTGTGAAAAGACTGTGACTGTAAGAATGGTGTCTTTCTGTAGCTGGAGGCGCTGAAGTCCGAGTTTGCAGGTTCTCGGGACGACCTGGATTCGTTCATCTGTAAAAGCAAAGCCTTCGTCGGCCATCTGAGCAACCTTCCGGAAAGCGTCGCCGAAGCGGTCGGCATGGAAACCGACACCATTGTGGACCAGTGGATGGAGGTGAGATGGTTCTAAATCTCTATCTGTGTGTTTAAACTAACATCATTCTCCGCCACCGTATAGCACGTCCGTGTCTCAATGTCAATTCCAGACGTCTGAGAGGACGGAAACCGAACGGGATCGTCTCAGAACGGCTCTCGAGCTGTGGAACGAGGTCACCTCCATCGTTAACGACGTCGAGTGTTGGAGCGCCACGTCAGTTAACGAGTTCAGCGATGGACCTGTAAACCTCGTATCCGGTGACAGTATGGAGGACTGCATCAGTCGGTTTAAGGTCAGAACACACACACACACACACACACACACACACACACACACACACACACACACACACACCTGAGGAAGGAAATGAAATAAATCAGGAATTCAAATCTACCGTTTGTTCGAACAGCTGGAGATTGAAAGTAAAAAGGTGCTGATGGAAAACCTGCAGGGAAAAGTTACTCGACTACAGGAAGTGGCAAAGAACCAACAAACCGACAACGAGCTCCAGGTAAATTCTACACGCTCAGGAGAACTCTAACGCACCACACCGTCCAATCATACGCTTTTATTTGTAAACACTTATTTTTCACTCTGTATGCTGATCGTCCTGATGGAAGCAGCCTTCTACTTAGGCTTTGTCTACACCAGGCCTGGCCAACCCGTGGCTCCCGAGCCTCATGTGGCTCTTTAACTAGTTTCATGCGGCTCTTTAGGAGTTTTCACATAACATGCGTCAATGGGAATGTGATGATGTTCATGTGTACACGTGTGTATGATGTGGCTCTTTGCAGTAACACAGTGGCTCTTAGCCTCCTACTAGTTGGCCACCCCGGTCTACACGAATCCCCATAAAAATACCTTAATACCTTGTCGTCTTTCGTTTTCCTGGCTCGGGGGAAAAATTCCAAAAAATTTCGCAAAAAAAATCGCTAAAAATTTGCAAAAAAAATCGCAAAAAAAATCGCAAAAAAAAAAAAAAAAAAAAAAAAAAAAAAAAAAAAAAAAAAAAAAAAAAAAAAAAAAAAAAAAAAAAAAAAAAAATTCGCAAAAAAAAAATCGCAAAAAAAAAAATTCGCAAAAGAATTCACAAAAAAAATCACAAAAAAATCACAAAAAATTCACAAAGAAATTCGCAAAGAAATGTCACAAAAAATATCAGGAAAATGACGCAAAAAATGCTGCAAAAAGTATCAGAAAAAATATTTTTAAAAATATCGGAAAAAACGACGGATAAAATGTCGTAAAAATGGCGGATAAAATGCTGCAAAAAATGTCGGAAAAGATGTCGGATAAAATGTCGCCAAAAATTTCGCAAAAATGCCGGAAAAATATATGAAAAATGACACAAAAAATGTCGCAAAAAGTATCGGAAAAAATGTTGCAAAAAATGACACAAAAAATACCGGATAAAATGTCAGAAAGCATGTCGGACAAAATGACAGATAAAATGTAGGAAAAAATGTCGGAAAAAATATTGGGGAAAATGTTGGATAAAAATGCATCATTACTTTCAAACACAAAGCACACTCATAAGCTCGTGTGTATTGAGTGTGTTGAATTGTGGTTATCAGTGTGGATTGTGTTTGAAAGTAATGATGCTTTTTTTTCGCTATTTTTTCCGACATTTTTTCCGCCAGAGCCCGGAAAATGAAATGTTTATATGGATTAGTGTCGACGAAGCCTGTAATCTTAGACAAATACCTCATTCAAATATATGAAGTGTATGTGTATAGTAAATATATGTATACAAATTCACTACACAACATGAAAATCTCCTTTCACTCCGAGCACTTGTGAGATCTGTTGTTGTGCACGAAGCCAGTTAATGAAGATCTGCTCCACATGGGTTGGAATGGAAGACCTTGAGTGACCGTGTGATGAAGCTCCACATTTAAATGTATAGCGTTTGGCAGACGCCCCTCAGAGACCTACATTTACTTACATCTGAGCAGCTATGGGGTTACTGGGCACCTTGGTGTGGCTGGGATTTGAACTCATGATCTTCAGATCCAGTGCGCTACTAACCCCACCCCAAAATACATCTTCCCAAATTAATGGAGGTTATTATAAGGATAAATGGAGACTAATTATGGACTAATTGTCCATATAATGAATATTTATTGTGTTGACTTTACAATTGCTAACCTTTAAATGCTATATATATATATATCTAAGGCTCTGTCAGCTGATCTGAGGAAAAAGATCTTCCACGCTGAGGAGGTTCACGAGCAGGCGGCTTCCATCCTGAGGGACTTCAGCTGTCAGAGAGAGCAACTCCAGGACGTGATTTCCCAGCTGGCTGAACGACTGGACGGCGTGGAGAGCAGACTGTCGGAGTTATCGCAGACATCTGACCCAGAAAATATGGCCAAGATAAAGGTTAGGTTTTTCCATTCGCACCGCAGGGATCGACTCGTTCTTTTTAACGCAGTATTCCTCGCTCATGCGCCACATCTCACCGCTCCTGAAATCACATTTCCAACCGTAATTACTTTACTTGCCAGCACTCGCGTGCGAGTGTGTGTGTGTTTAATGACTGCTTTTGGTGTAGTCGTGTTGGTTGGAGGTTTTGTGGACGCTTGAGAATAAGATTGATGTGTGCAATTTTGTGAATTCCAATTCCACATTTACTCGTAGAATAACCAAGATTCCATTCTACTGTGTGGAGATGACTGGGATGGGTGGATGGATGGATGAAAAGATTGATGGTTTAATAGAGAGATCAGTGATTAGAAAGATGGATAGAAGGATGGACAGATTTGTGAATGGATGGATGCATAGATGGATGGGGTGGATGGATGGAATTATGGATGGATATATGGATGGATGGATGGAATTGTGGATGGATAGATGGATGGATGGATGAAGGAATAAATGGACGGATGGATGGATAGATGGGTGGATGAATGAATGGGTAGGTGGTTGGATGGATAAATAAATGGGTGGATGGATGGATGGATGGAATTGTGAATGGATCAATGGAATTGTGGATAGATAGATGGAAGGATGGATGGATGGGTAAATGGATGGATGAATGAATGGGTGCGTGGGTGGATGGATGGGTGGATGAATGGGTGGGTGGATGGATGGATAAATGAATGGGTGGGTGGATGGATGGAATTATGTATGGATGGGTAAATGGATAAATGAAAGGATGGATGGATGGATAAATGAATGAGTGGGTGGATGGATGGATGGTGAATGGGTGGGTGGATGAATGGGAATTATGGATGGATGAAGGAATAAATGGATGGATGGATAGATAGATGGGTGGATGAATGGATGGATAAATGAATGGGTAGGTGGTTGGATGGATAAATGAATGGGTGGGTGGATGGATGGAATTGTGGATGGATAGATGGATGGATGGATGGATGGATGGGTGAATGAATGGGTGGGGGATGGATGGATGGATGGATGGATGAATGGGTGGGTGGATGGATGGAATTGTGGATGGATAGATGATGGATGGATGGATGGATGATGATGGATGGATGATGGATGGGTGGATGGATGTGCATGGTGGGGGATGGATGGGGGATGAATGGGTGGGGGGAATGGATGGATAATGGGATGTGGTGGGTGGATGGATGGGGAAATGATGGGTGGATGGATGGATGGATGGATGGATGGATGGATGGATGGGTGAATGGATGGGTGGGTGGATGGATGGATAAATGAATGGGTGGGTGGATGGATGGAATTGTGGGTAATGGATGGATGGATGGGAGGATGGATGGATGGATGGATGGATGGATGGGTGAATGAATGGGTGCATGGGTGGATGGATGGGTGGATGAATGGGTGGGTGGATGGATGGATAAATGAATGGGTGGGTGGATGGATGGAATTATGTATGGATGGGTAAATGGATAAATGAAAGGATGGCTGGATGGATGGATAAATAAATGAGTGGGTGGATGGATGGGTGGATGAATGGGTGGGTGGGTGGATGGATGGGTGGATGAGTGGGTGAGTGGATGAATGGAATTATTGATGGATGGATGGTTAAATGGATAAATGAATGGGTGGGTGAATGGATGGAATTATGGATGGATGGATGGATGGGTAAATGAATGAGTGGGTGGATGGATGGGTGGATGAATGGGTGGGTGGGTCGATGGATGGGTGGATGAATGGGTGGGAGGATCCATGGAATTATGGATGGATAGATGGATGGATGGTTAAAAGGATAAATGAATGGGTGGGTGAATGGATGGAATTATGGATGGATGGATGGGTAAATGAGTAAATGGATACATGAATGGATGGATGGAACATCTGTAGAGCAGGAGATCCATCACACATTCGTAGCCGTGTAAATCAGACATTGATGGAACGGCGTTTCTGTATGAGAACATTGTATTGACCTGAAAAGATTTTCATCTGTTTGTGGAAACAGTGAAAAGTCGAGTGTCCAAATACTTTTGACCACATCGTGTTTTTGCTCTATTTAGTGCATATAAAGTGTAATGAGTTATACAATAAGCCGGAAATGTGTTTATATTCGTACACATTCAGTCATAAGTGGATGGATGGATCGATGGATGGATGAATATATTGATGGTTTAATAGATAGATCAGTGGTTAGAAAGATGGATAGAAGGATGGACAGATTTTTGGATGGATGGATGCATATATGGATCAGGTGGATGGAGAAATGATTGGTGGGTGGATGGATTGATGAATTGATGGAATTGGTGAAGAAATAAATGAATGGGTGGGTGGGTGGATGGAATTGTGGATGGATAGATGGATGGATGGAATTGTGGATGGATGGATGGATGGATGGATGGATGGATGAATGGATGGATGGGTAAATGGATGGATGGATGGATAAATGGGTGGGTGTGATGGTTGGATAATTGAATGGGTGGATGGATGGATTCATAAATGGGTGGATGGATTCATGGATGGGTGGATGGATGGATACATTTTTAGGTGGGTGGATGGATGTAATTGTGGATGGATAGATGGATGGATTCATGGATGGGTGGATTGATGGATGGATGAATAAATAAATGGGTTGGTGGATGGATGGAATTGTGGATGGATAGATGGATGGATGGATTCATGGATGGGTGAATGAATGGGTGGGTGGATAGATGGATGGATGGAATTGTGGATGGATGGATGGATGGATGGATGGATAAATGGATAAATGGGTGGGTGTGATGGTTGGATAATTGAATGGGTGGATGGATGGATTCATAAATGGGTGGATGGATTCATGGATGGGTGGATGGATGGATAAATTTTTAGGTGGGTGGATGGATGTAATTGTGGATGGATAGATGGATGGATTCATGGATGGGTGGATTGATGGATGGATGAATAAATAAATGGGTTGGTGGATGGATGGAACTGTGGATGGATAGATGGATGGATTCATGGATGGGTGTATGGATGGGTGAATGAATGGGTGGGTGGATAGATGGATGGATGGATGGATGGAATTGTGGATGGATAGATGGATGGATGGATGAATGGATGGATGGATGGATGGATGGGTAAATGATGGATGGATGGATAAATGGGTGGGTGTGATGGTTGGATAATTGAATGGGTGGATGGATGGATTCATAAATGGGTGGATGGATTCATGGATGGGTGGGTGGATGGATAAATTAATAGGGGGGTGGATGGATGTAATTGTGGATGGATAGATGGATGGATGGATTGATGGTGGATGGATGATGGATGGATGGGTGGATTGATGGATGGATGGGGGTGGATGGATTCATGGATGGGTGAATGAATAGGTGGGTGGATGGATGTAATTGTGGATGGATGGATAGATTTGGATGATGGATGGATTGGGATGGATATTCATGGATGGGTGATGGATGGTGGTGGATGGATTGGATGGATGGATGGGATGGATGGATGGATGGATGGATGATGGATGGATGGATGGATGGATGGATGGATGTGGATTCATGGATGGGTGAATGAATAGGTGGGTGGATGGATGGAATTGTGGATGGATAGATGGATGGATGTATTCATGGATGGGTGAATGAATAGGTGGGTGGATGGGTGGAATTGTGGATGGATAGATGGATTGGATGGATGGGTGGATTGGATGGATGGATGTCTCATGGATGGGTGAATGAATGGTGTGGAGGGTGGATGGGGAATGGGATGGATGGAATTGTGGATGGATTGATGGATGGATGGATGATTCATGGATGGGTGAATGAATAGGTGGGTGGCGGATGGGTGGATGGATGGAATTGGATGGGTGATGGATAGGATGGATTGGATGGATGGGTGATTGATGGATATGGGATGGATTGATGGATGGATGTATTCATGGATGGGTGAATGAATAGGTGGGTGGACGGATGGAATTGTGGATGGATAGATGGATGGATGGATGGATGGATGGGTGGATGGATGGATGGATTCATGGATGGGTGAATGAATAGGTGGGTGGATGGATGGAATTGTGGATGGATAGATGGATGGATGGATTGATGGATGGATGGATTCATGGATGGGTGGATTGATGGATGGATGTATTCATGGATGGGTGTATGAATAGATGGGTGGATGTATGGAATTGTGGATGGATAGATGGATGGATGGATTGATGGATGGATGGATGGATGGATGGGATGGATTGATGGATTGCATGGATGGATGGATGGATGGATGTATTCATGGATGGGTGTATGAATAGATGGGTGGATGGATGGAATTGTGGATGGATAGATGGATGGATGTATTCATGGATGGGTGTATGAATAGATGGGTGGATGGATGGATGGATGGATAAATGGAATTGTGTTGATATATGTATTATAGATGTTTGTTTATTACAGGAGGTGCAGGAGACGCTGAAGCAGGTGGACAGCGGTTTGGACATGACGGCCGAGTCTCTGAAAGTGCTGTGTAGATCTTATCCAGCGCAGCAGATCACCAGCGTGGGTACAAACATCACCGAGCTGGTGAAGCGCAGCCAAGCGGCAGATCAGCGATCAGTTCGCTTTCTGAGAGATCTACAGGAAACACTCGTACACGGATTCACTGGTACGAGTTTCTTTTCATCTTTTATATATATATATATATATATATATATATATATATATATATATATACATCCACATGATGACTGGATGGATTTATATATTTATATATATTAGGGCTGTCAAATGTTTACAATTGTTGTTCGCACGATTGGCGTGAGTAAACTCGGGATTACTCGCACGTTTTCAACGTTGCATAAATAAATACTTTTCATGTTTCTAATCCTGTAACTGTAACAGATGTTATAATTATATACATTTCACTCAAAATCATCCCTTTAATAAAATTATTGATTATTTCATATTTATTTTACACTAGGAAATAATTAATTTTAATAGTTAATTTCTTGTTAATTTCAATGTTATTTTTGTTTAGTGTTGGTTTGAAGTGTAAAATATGGGACGTGGCTCCTTTAAGAATTGGTGTTCCGGTTGCTTTTCCATATAAACTGGTGATACGGTGTTTAGGTTATACGGAAGCGCTTTATTGCGTTCAGTAAAAATGCGCTTTATTGCAGTAATACGGATTTGGGAATGGGATGCGCTTGCGTAAGGTTCCGTACGGTAATATACGCTAATATAGTGAGGAGATTTCTTTAGTCACTGTGCATTTGTGTGATGATTTACGTGGTTTAAAGCGCCGTTTTAACACATTTACCAGAATATTTTGTCCCAATGTTGAATTGGGTTCAGTAATAATAATAATCACACAGTTGTACGAAGCGTCTATATTTATCCATGCATGTGTTAATTAGAGAATGAAACACATATAAATTATTAAAGTACATATAGAACTGATATAAATGTACAATTAAGTTTGTATATATAATATTTGAATCAATTGACAGCCCTAATATATATATATATATATATATATATATATATATATATATATATATATATATATAATATACATACACTAACACCACACACACACACACACACACACACACATCTTCATTTCCTCTTGAACAGAAGTGACGCAGGATTTCCACGCTTGGCTGTGTGAGTTGAGATCGGGGACTGAGGAGATCTCTGAGGGAGTCGGAGATGTTCCTGACGTCACCACTCAGCTGCAGAGACTGAAGGTAGCGTGATGTGTTAGTGATTCTGGTTCCCCTCCGTTTAAGGACTTGGTCATTTTATTCCTGCTCTCGTCACCGTATTAAGTTCATTGTGATTTAAATGAATCCCTCAGGATTCCTTGGAGCAGGTCGGAGAAGGTGAGGAACGCTTGAGCAGACTTTGTGAGGAGAGAGACAAGCTCCTGAGATACCTGTCTAAGTCTGCGTCTGGACGAGTGCAGGAGCGTCTGGCCTCCTGTCAGGTGGAGCTGGATGGATTTGCTGCAGCTTGCATTCAGAGAGTGCGGAGTTTGGAGCAGAGCGCCGCCCTACAGGCCGGGTGAGGGACTGTAATCTGTTTACTGCATGTATTTAGCTCTAGCGTATTGTTGCAGGTGATGGTAATACTCGCTATATATCTGCTGGTATTATTAGATCTTCTGAGATGATGTTCTACTAGAATTCATGGAGATTTTATGTTGGTAAAGGTGTGAGTTCAGGTGATCCTAAACACCAAACCGTGTAAAACAGATCTTCTTGGATCTGTGTGATATAAAACAAATATATAACAAAGCTAATATAGCAAATGTGCTTCATTTAATAATAAATAAAATTAATTTAATTAAACATACATTAGGTAAATGTATTTTGAATTGTTATAAATAAGCATCTTTTATTATTTCTATTTTTTTAAATGTTTTATCTTTGATTTTTTTAGGTTTATTTTAATGTTAAATTTCAGATAAAAAAAAAAGATAGATATATATTTATTTATTTATTTATTTTTACTCCAATTCTTATATATATTTTTGCATACATATTTGTACATATAGTGCACGAGTCTTTGATTGATTGTGTATCCGTGATGCGTGTAGGTTGGAGGTGAGTGTGGACGAGATGAGACACTGGCTGAGACGGGTGGAGGAAAACCTGCAGAAAGAGGCGTCTCTGTGTGAGGCGAGTCAGCCAGGAGTTCCTGATTGTTCTGCACAGCTAAAACGAGTGGCGGAAATCCATAAAGAGCTGCTCGCAAGAAGGTTCGTCTAGATGATTTATGATTTGTGTTCTTCAATGTGATTTTCCCTTTGTATAATCATTTTAACAAGACATCATCCCAAAGCAACTTCCAGAGATACAGCATCAGAGATAGAGCTTCCAGAGATAGAACTTCCAGAGATACAGCATCAGAGATAGAACTTCCAGAGATTTCAGAATAGAGACCTTCAGAGGACTTTCAGAGTTAAAGCTTCAGAGATAGAACCTTCAGAGATAGAACTTTCAGAGATAGAACCTTCAGAGATAGAGCTTTCAGAGATAGAACCTTCAGAGATAGAACTTTCAGAGATAGAACTTTCAGAGATAGAACTTTCAGAGATAGAACCTTCAGAGATAGAACTTTCAGAGATAGAACTTTCAGAGATAGAACTTTCAGAGATAGAACTTTCAGAGATAGAACTTTCAGAGATAGAACTTTCAGAGATAGAACTTTCAGAGATAGAACTTTCAGAGATAGAACTTCAGAGATAGAACTTCAGAGATAGAACAGAGATAGAACTTCAGAGATAGAACTTCCAGAGATAGAACTTCCAGAGATAGAACCTTCAGAGATAGAACCTTCAGAGATAGAACTTCCAGAGATAGAACCTTCAGAGATAGAACCTTCAGACATAGAACTTCCAGAGATAGAACTTTCAGAGATAGAACCTTCAGAGATAGAGCTTTCAGAGATAGAACCTTCAGAGATAGAACCTTCAGAGATAGAACTTTCAGAGACACGAATAGAATAGGCTTTCAGAGATAGAGCTTCCAGAGATAGAACTTTCAGAGATAGAACCTTCAGAGATAGAACCTTCAGACATAGAACTTCCAGAGATAGAACTTTCAGAGATAGAACTTCCAGAGATAGCACTTCCAGATATAGAGCTTCCAGAGATAGAGCTTCCAGAGATAGAACCTTCAGAGATAGAACCTTCAGAGATAGAGCTTTCAGAGTTAAAGCTTCAGAGATAGAACCTTCAGACATAGAACATCCAGAGATTGAACTTTCAGAGATAGAACCTTCATAGATAGCGCTTTCAGAGTTAAAGCTTCAGAGATAGAGCTTTCAGAGATAGAACCTTCAGAGATAGAGCTTTCAGAGTTATAGAACCTTCAGAGATAGAACCTTCAGACATAGAACTTCCAGAGATAGAACCTTCAGAGATAGAACCTTCAGACATAGAACTTCCAGAGATAGAACTTCCAGAGATATAAAGCTTCCAGAGATAGAGCTTCATTGATTGGGTTTGAGGATAAATCAGGTGGATTGAGAAAGAAAAAGGGGTCAATATTGCTTGTCATGTTCTTCTTTTCAGGTCCACCTGATCCATCCTGAAGAACTCGTATTCCATGTGTTTTATTTCATTGTGTGTTTGTTCTCAGGCCGTCTGTAGATCGTCTGTCCCAGGCGTCCCTTCCCCTGTCAGCGGTGAACAGCGTCCCCGCCGACCTCCAGTCCTCCCATCAGGCTCTGCTCCAGGATGCGTGGACTCGCCTGCACCACCTGCAGGAGTACCAGACCTTCGGGGAGGCGCTGAGGGCCATGGGGGACTGGCTGGAGGGGGTGAAGGGCAGGCTGGAGAAGCTGGAGAGCACCGAGGGGAACAGGGAGGAGGTGGAGGAGAGACTGGAACGAGTGCAGGTGTGAGGAGGTTCAGTCAATGTCGATTTCAAGGTCATATTGTGTTTTCTATAGGAAGGAACTATTTCTTGTCGCGTTTAGGAAATAGATCATCTGTAGATCATGAGTTCAAATCCCAATCACACCAAACCGCCGTAAGCAACGGCCTTACCCCCCCAAAACAAACAATAGTCTTTATTTATCACGTAAACATTACAGCACAGTGTTTATGCTCATATCCCTGCTTGTTTTTGGACGCCGGGAGTCAGAGCTCAGGGTCAGCCATGATACAGCGCCCCCTGGTGCACAGAGGGTTATGGTGTTCTTTGCTAAAGGACCCAAGAGTGGCAGCTTGGCGATACCGGGTCTCAAACCCCCGACATTCTGATCCCAGTGACTTAACACAGATACAGACGCACCCCCCCCCCACCCCAAATTAAGGTTTCCGCTGTTTTTCTGAGGATTTGAACTCACAACCTTCTGATCAAACGTCCGACATTTTATCCAATCAGATAATATTGAGTAATAAGTTATTAGATGGTAGTTAATGCAGGATAATAATCTCCGAGTGGGAGTTCATTGGTTGGCATTTTGGATTTCTGGTCAGAAGGTCATGAGTTCACATCCTAGCACCACCATGCTCCGTGCTTCCACTTTTACAAGTAGTATAGCGCCTCGAAAGAACAATAAGAGGCTCCGCAAATTACCCTATGTTAAATAGAGGGGAGGGGGGCACGGTGGCTTAGTGGTTAGCACGTTCGCCTCACACCGCCAGGATCCGGGTTCGATTCCCGTCTCGGCCATGTGTGTGTGGAGTTTGTGCATGTTCTCCCCGTGCCTCAGGGGGTTTTTCTCCGGGTTCTCCGGTTTCCTCCCCCCCGGTCCAAAAACATGCACGTAGTAGTTGGGGTTGTTCGTTGGCATTGGCACCTTGGAAAATTGTCCCTAGAATGTGAATGTGTGTGTGTGTGTGTGTGTGTGTGTGTGTGTGTGTGTGTGTGTGTGTGTGTGCCCTGCGATGGGTTGGCATTCCATCCAGGGTGTATCCTGCCTTAATGCCCATAGACGCCTGAGATAGGCACAGCCTCCCCGTGACCCGAGGGAAGATCGGATAAAGCGGTAGAAGATGAATGAATGAATGAATGAATGAATAAATGGAGGGGTGCTAATACTTTTACAAAGCTTCCTTTTACAGCAAACAAATTGCATTTTTGTTTGTTTTTTGTAAATAAACATTTTTTATTTACGACGTTGTTCTCAAGTCGTACCCTTGATGGACGTGTCATGACCTGTGACAGGATGGTGATATATTTAGAATATTCCTACAGAAGCCATGTGTGTGTGTGGTGTGTGTGTGTGTGTGTGTGTGTGTTGTGTGTTACAGGATATCCTGTTAATGAAGGGTGAGGGTGAGGTAAAGCTGAACATGGCCGCCGGGAAGGGCGAGCTCGTCATAAAAAGCAGCGAAGACGCTGGACAGGAAGTGATCCGTTGTAAGCTACAGGAAATGGAGGACGCCTGGGCGGCATTGCTATTAAGGGCTATGAGCTGCCACAGGTAACGCACACTCCCGTTCCCGCTTATAACCTCCTTGACATAAAAATAAACCCATGAGTGATTAGTGACGATTCTTTCATTTTGAACGGTTCTTTAATGTGACTCAATCGAACGAGTCTTCGCAGAGTGATTCCTTTATTCACTACTGGACGCGTACGAGCAAATATCCGTAATAATCCCGCTAGGATGTTTACAGCAAACAGAATTGTGTAGTTTACCTATCGACTCTTCCAGACTGAGTCATTTGTTCAGTCATATGACTCCCATAGAGACTACACAGTGCATTACACAGGAAACCGATTTGATTCATTCAGTGGTCCGAATCGTTTGTTCGTTTGTCAATTGACTCCTATAGATGCTATTGAGATATACATGTATATAAATGATTGAAACTATAGTCAGATGTGGTGAATGTAGATGTGTTGCAGATCTGCTCATTGAACATGTAACACTATTTTATTTATGATCAAAGGAACCATAGTAAACTAAATGACTCACAAAAAAGATTCGTTCATTTTGACGTTCAAGATTAAAAGACCTATGATCCGATTCAGTGTGTATGTTGTGTATGTATATATATATATATATATATATATATATAATATATATATATATATATATATATATATTCATAAAACCTACCCTATATGTAAATTGTATGCAAATTACTTATGCAAATTAGTGTGTGTATACATTATAGTGCCAAAGGTATTGCAAGACCCGACTTTTCCACTCGTAAGTAACTCTTGAATGGAGACGTAGAAGCAGAAACCTGTTCCTTAACTTAAGAAAGGGTTTATTATCATTTTTTGTGTTGTATATCGATGATGAAATATCAAAGTAAACAGTGGTGTACATGTGTGTTTAGTCGGCTGGAGTGGACGGCGAGTCAGTGGGGGTTGTTTGTGGAGTCTCAAGCCCAGCTCAGGACCTGGCTGGAGCAGGTGGAAGTGGAAGCTGAAGTTAAAGGTCCTCTGGAGCCTCAGCTGGGTCTCAGAGAGAAGCGGCAGCAGCTGGATAGACTGTGTCTGCTCTCAGTCGACGTAGAAGACCACCAGGGGGCGCTGTGTTATTTAGAGGAGAGCGCCGCCGAGCTGTACAAGCGCACCGGAGACCCCGCCTTCAAGGAGGAGGAGACCGCTCAGCTCCGGGCGCAGTTCGATGACGTCAGAGCCGCCGCAGAGGTGACCGCGGAATGACCTGGAATTAAATTGTTTAATATAATAATAATAATAATAATAATAATAATAATAATAATAATAATAATAATAATAATGTGTTTAACCAATCACACTTTGCAGGAGAGAGTCCGTCTTTCAGAAGGCGTCGTTTTCGAGCATGAGAAGTACATGGCGACAGTCAGAGAGCTCACCGATTGGCTAATGTCCAAAGGGGAGGAGCTTCAGAGATGTTCAGACCCATCTGGTGACTCCGCCTCCATCGAGAAGAAGCTTATGGAAGTGCGGGTGAGAAAATGAAGCGCGGAATAAAGTTTGAGAAATTAAAAAACGACACCTCATTAATTTGTTTACAGATTATTAAACACACAGATAAATCAAATGTGATCAGCTACGGATTTCTAAACAATTTTCTTCAGGACCAATAGGAGAGCGGTGGGCGGGGCTTGATGGTCTGTTGCATTCAAAAAAACACGTAGTAATGTTTGTTTTCTTTGTGCGGGCCAATCATCATTTACTTATTCATTTTGTGTATTTTCTTTTTGTTAAAAACATTTTCAACCCAATTTTTAAAAATGTTTGATTGTTTTATTTATTTCATTATTTATTTAATTATTTCT
>JACRUU010000007.1:34556771-34559271 GCA_030449085.1 Kryptopterus vitreolus | reverse complement strand
TCTGGTGGTGGTGGTGTTGGTGTTGGTGGTGGTGGTGGGTGTTGATGTTGGTGGTGGTGGTGTTGAGTTGGTGGAGCTTTGATGTTGGTGGTGGTGGTGTTGATGGTGGTGTGGGGGTGTTTTGTGATTTTGGTTGGGGTGGGTGGTGGAGTTGGTGGATGTGTGAAGTGGAGGTGGTGGTGGAGTTGGTGGTGGTGGTGGTGTTTTATGTTCTGGTGGTGGTGGTGTTGATGTTGGTGGAGGTGGTGGTGGTGTTGTTGTTGGTGGTGGTGTTGATGTTGGTGGATGGTTGTGGTGGGTGGTGTTGAGGTGTTGGTTGGTGGTGTTAGTGGTTGGTGTGGATGTTCTGGTGGAGGTAGTGGTTCTGGTGGTGGTGGTGTTGATGTTGGTGGTGGTGGTGTTGATGTTGGTGGAGGTGTTGTTGATGTTGTTGGTGGTGTTGATGGAGGTGATGGTTCTGATGGTGGTGTTGTTGATGTTGGTGGAGGTGTTGATGGTGGAGGTGGTGTTCATGTTGGTGTTGGTGGTTCTGGTGGTGGTGTTGGTGGTGTTGTTGATGTTGGTTGGGGGTTGGAGGTGGTGGAGTTGGTAGCGGTGGTGTTGGAGGTGTTGTTGATGTTGGTGGGGTGGTGGAGTTGGTGGAGGTGGAAGTGGTGGTGGAGGTGGTGATTTCTGGTGGTGGTGGTGTTTGATGTGTGGTGGAGTGGTGATGGTTCTGGTGGTGGTGTGTTGATGCTGGTGATGCAGTTGGTGGTGGTGTTGATGTTGGTGGAGGTGGTTTATGTTGATGTTGTTGGTGGTGTTTGATGGAAGGTGATGGTTCGGTGGGTGTTGTTGGTGTGTTGGTGTTGGTGTGTTGGTGGTGGGGTGTGATGGTGGTGATGGTTGCTTGGTGTTGGTTGGTGGTGGTGGATGGTGGTGGTGGTGTTGTGTGGTGGAGATGGTGGTGTTGATGTTGGTGGGAGGTGGTGGTGGTGGTGTTGGTGTTTGGTGGAGGTGGTGGTGGTGTTGGTGTTGGTGGAGGTGGTGGTGGTGGTGTTGGTGGGGTGGATGTGTGGTGGAGGTGTTTGGTGGTGGTGTGGGTGGATTCTGGTGGTGGTGTGTTTGATGTTGGTTGGTGTTGGTGGTGTTGGTGGTGGTGGTGTTGGAGGTGTTGTTGATGTTGGTGGGGTGGTGGAGTTGGTGGAGGTGGAAGTGGTGGTGGAGGTGGTGATTCTGGTGGTGGTGTTGATGTTGGTGGTGGAGTTGGTGGTGGTGTTGATGTTGGTGGTTGGTGATGGTTATGGTGGTGGTGGTGGTGTTGTGTGGGAGTTGGTGATGGTGGTGGTGGTTCTGGTGGTGGTGGTGTTGATGTTGGTGAGTGGGTGTGGTGGTGTTTGAATGTTGGTGATGGATGGTGGGGTGTGATGTTTGGTGGATGGTGTGGTTGGTGGTGTTGGTGTTGATGTTGTGGGGTGGTGTTGAGTTGTTGGTGGTGTTGTTGATGTTGGTGGAGGTGGTGGCTGGTGGTGATGATGTGGTGGTGGAGGTGGTGGTGGTGGTTGATGGGTCGTGGTGGTGTTGGTGTGTGTGTTGGATGTTGGTGGGTGGGGTGGTGGGTTGGAGGTGGGTGGTGGATGGTGTGGTGGTGGTGTTGGTGGTGGTGTTGATGTTGATGGTGGTTCTGATGGTGGTGGTGTTGAGGGCCAGTGAATACAGTCTCTAATTAACACCGAGACGGTTAAATGAGGAGATTCCAGTTTGGTCCACTAGAGGGCGACACGGAGTAATCAACTCACAGCAAGCACATGTACTGAACAAACCTTTTATTTTTGACATTTCTGCATCTTTTTTTAAATTTTTAAATCTTTTTAAATCTACTGCATTATAGAGACACAATTATTAAGTGTTATTAAGTGTTATAAACTGTTATAATGCGGTTATAAACACAGACGTCTGGAGGAAAAGGACATTTTTAACTGGGAGATCCGAACATGTTCCGTCCTGCATGCGGGGTTTGGGTTTGGGATCCGGGAGAAGCACTTCACTGTGTCTGGGATTCAAACTCACAACCTTCAGATGAACAAAGTTCAACCAAGGACACGAATATTATGGGATTTGTTTTAATCTAAAAATTATTTTGTATCACGAGTTTTAAATATTAAAAAATGATAATAATATCTGTATTTTCCCCTCTTGCTGGGTTTCTGTCTGTCTTCCCGTCTGTCTGTCTGTCTGTCTTCCTGTATGTCTGTCTGTCTGTCTGTCTGTCTGTCTGTCTTCCTGTCTGTCTGTCTGTCTGTCTGTCTGTCTGTATGTCTGTCTGGCTTTCTGTGCATCTGTCATCCTGGCTGTCTGTCCCTGTCTGTCTGTCTGTCTGTTTGTCTGTCTGTCTGTCTCTGTCTGTTTGTCTGTCTGTCTGTCATGTCTATCTGTCTTCCTGTATGTCTGTCTGTCTGTCTGTGCATCTGTCATCCTGGCTGTCTGTCTGTCTGACGTCTTGTATGTCTATGTCTGTCTG
>JACRUU010000007.1:34546771-34549271 GCA_030449085.1 Kryptopterus vitreolus | reverse complement strand
GGAAAGCCGTTAGGACCCTGGACAGCGCCGGTGCATGGGAATGACGTACGGCTCGCTCGGCCAAACGGACATCGCGGCTCGAAACGCTGTAACGCATAAAGGATATTTTATTTTCCTTTTTGCCGCCGGCGTTTGGTTTGTTTTTCCGCGCGGCTGAAACAGCTCAGCGCTCAATATGGCAGGCGTTATTATATTTCACGCTATATGATCCGAGTCGAGGGGACGTGACCAGGCGAGCTTCACAGATGGTGCTGAGACGAGGGAGGGAGGGATGGGGGGGGTTGTAAAAGAGGCTTGGTTGTGGAGGCGAGCGCTCGGTCTTTAGCAGGCCACGCCGTGTGTCTGAGTGACGTCTGGACGCTTTGTGCTCCGCAGGAGTTCCTGAGTGACAGCAAGCAAGGGCAGGCCCGGTTAAACGCCGTGATCTGCCACGGCGAACGTCTCGCCGCGCTGGTGTCCGCTGACAGGCTGGAGGCGGTGAAGGCCAAAGTCGACGCCGCCAAGGATGACTGGAGGAACCTGATGGACAACCTGAAGCAAAGAGATGCAGCATTACAGGTATGTAAACAGGAATAGATCCCAAATACAAGATTCATAAGCCAACCTGGTTTCCCCACGACTTACTCGAATTTATTGGCACCCTTACGGATCTTGTGGAACCTTCCTTGGAGATTCACTCAACAGTTTCCTTATACATACATGGTTTGGGTTAAAAAGTTGCTCTGCCACATTAATAACCTCTTCATAGATGTTCGTGAAAACGCTATAAGGCCGAGCTCCAAACCAGGAAGTGCAATAAACAACAACGAGCACAAAACAAAGGCTTAGACTGCATAGGAGATGAATGAACACGGCACAGGTGAACACGTTAAGGTAGTACGGCTCTGACAAAACCATTGTCATAAATACAGAATGACACATTTGTCTGAGCTGACAATTTCTGGCACAAAAACTCAAAGCATCTTAATCCTGTATAGTCATTACGCTGGTGTGTCATTACGTCGTCATTACGCTGGTATAGTCACATCGGTGTGTGTTTTCCTCCAGCATTGCTTCAGGCTGAAAATATTTCGGCGTGTAAGCACAATTTTAATGGAAGCTTATTGTGTGTGTGTGTGTGTGTGTGTGTGTGTGTGTGTGTGACAGGGTCTGCAGTGTCAGATGCAGGAGTTCGAGGCGAGCGTGGAGCCTCTTCAGGACTGGATTAACAGAACAGAGATGAGTGTACAGGAGAGCAGCGCTCGTCTCCACGATCTCCCCGCAAAGAGACTGGAGCTGAGCAAACTGCAGGTACAGAGCGCCGGCCGGAAATGCTTCCCCCAGTGACAACCGGTAACACCCCACTAACACCCCAGTAATGCCTCCAGTAACACCCCACTAACACCCCAGTAATGCCTGCAATAACACCCGGTAACACCTAGCAACAAACGGTAACACCAAGTAAGCCCAAATAACACCCAGTAACACCCCAGTAACCCCAGGGTAACACCCAGTAGTGCCTCCAGTAACACCCAGTAACAATCAATAACCCCAAATAACAACCAGAAATGCCTCTAATAGCACCCAGTAACACCCCAGTAACACTCCAGTAATGCCTCCAGTAACACTCGGTAACACCCAGTAACCCCAAATAAAACCCAGTAACAACCAGTAATGCCTCCAATAACACCCGGTAGCACCTCTTAACACCTAGCAACAAACGGTAACACCAAGTAACCCCAAATAACATCCAGTAACACCCAGTAACTCCGAGTAACACCCAGTAATGCCTCCAGTAACACCCAGTAACACCCAGTAATGCCTCCAATAGCACCCAGTAACACCCCAGTAATAAACAGTAACACTCCAGTAAACCCAAATAATACCCAGTAACAACCAGTAATGCCTCCATTAACATCCGGTAACACCCTGTAACACCTAGCAACAAATGGTAACACCAAGTAACCCCAAATAACACCCAGTAACACCCAGTAATGCCTCCAGTAACAAACAGTAACACCCAATAACCCCAAATAACACCCAGTAATACCTCCAATAGCACCCACTAAAATCCCATCCCACTAACATCCCATCCCACTAACATCCCATCCCACTAACATCCCATCCCACTAACATCCCATCCCACTGACATCCCATCCCACTAAAATCCCATCCCACTAACATCCCATCCCACTAACATCCCATCCCACTAACATCCCATCCCACGCATCCCATCCCACTAACATCCCATCCCACCAACATCCCATCCCACTAACATCCCACATCCCATCCCACTAACATCCCATCCCACTAACATCCCATCCCACTAACATCCCATCCCACTAACATCCCATCCCACTAACATCACATCCCACTAACATCCCATCCCACTAACATCCATCATCCCACCCACTAACATCCCACTAACATCCATCCCACTAACATCCCATCCCACTCATCCATCCCACTAACATCACATCCCACCCACTAACATCACATCCCACTAACATCACATCCCACC
>JACRUU010000007.1:34539271-34541771 GCA_030449085.1 Kryptopterus vitreolus | reverse complement strand
TATGGGGAATTCTGGAATTTAGGGAATACTGGCATTTAGGAATTTCTGGAATTTAGGGAATACTGGAGTATGGGGAATTCTGGAATTTAGGGAGTACTGAAGTATAGGGCATTCTGGAGTTTAGTTCATTCTGGAATTTAGGGAATTCTGGAATTTAGGGAATACTGGCATTTAGGAATTTCTGGAATTTAGGGAAGACATGAGTATGGGGAATTCTGGAATTTAGGGAATACTGGAGTATAGGGAATTCTGGAATTTAGGGAATTCTGGAGTTTAGGGAATTTAGGGAATTCTGGAGTTTAGGGAATTCTGATATGGGTATGTAGGAGTTTTGGGAAATGCTGTAGTTTGGAAAATAAATTGCTTCATTGAAGTGGTGAAGAAAGTAAATTGTACTAGAGTGTTGTTGTTTATGTTTGTTGTTGACGGGCTGCAGGCGGAGCCGCTGTGCAGTGAAGTAAATCACGGTGAATCGTACAGTAAGTGCTGCGGCTGCAGAATCCCGCTGACCTTTGAACCCGTGTTTGTTGGTTTGTTCTGCGCGTTCTCATTAACGCTCCGTGTGATTTATTACACTCGCGTCAGGAAGAAATAAAACTCACTCCGGAATCTTCAAACCCTGTTTGATTTCTAATGTTGTTTGTTAATTGTTTACTAATGCTGCTTTTGTGGGAATGAAATCGGAGGGTTTGCTGAAAAGAAAACAGCCGTGAGGAATTCCCAAACCAGTTTCCTCATATTCTGATTCCGACGAGGCGATTCCAGATTTACTCCGTATTTACTCCGGATACACTGAATACGTTTCAGTTATAATAAATACGGATTCTTTGGGAGAATAATCAACCCGGAGTTTTTACTGAAGCAGGACAATCTTTACTGAGGCATAAGGAATTCCTGAGGGAAGGAAGGATATGCTTATAGAAACCTACAGAATACTGAAGTGAAGGGAATACTACATTGAATGAAATACCAAAATGAGAGGAATTCTGAAGTATTGTATTGGGATATGGAAGCCATTGGAACGCTGGAGTGAAGGAATACTGAAGTGTAAGAATGCTGAATTAAGGGTAATACTGAAACGTAAAGAATACTGAAGTGTAAAGAAAACTAAAGTGAAGGGAAAATGTAAGGATTAGGAATGCTTAAGTCAGGGAATACTGAAGTGTAGGGAATTTTGATGTGGAAGAAATGCTGAATTCAATGGAATACTGAACTTTAAGGAATGCTGAAGTGAAGGAATACTAAAGTGTAAAGAATGCTGAATTGAGGGGAATACTGAAGCATTAGGAATGCTGAATTGAGGGGAATACTGAAGCATTAGGAATGCTGAATTGAGGGGAATACTGAAGCATTAGGAATGCTGAATTGAGGGGAATACTGAAGCATTAGGAATGCTGAATTGAGGGGAATACTGAAGCATTAGGAATGCTGAATTGCTGGGAATACTGGAGCTTAAAAAATGTCGATGTGTGGAGAATATTGAAATGGAATACTGAAGATTATGGAATACTGATGGGTAAGGAATTCTGAATTGCTGGGAATACTGAGGCATAAGGAATTCTGCAGTGAAAATGATACTGACGTGTATGGAATGATGATGTGTTTGGAATTCGGGAAGCACATGGAATAGTGAATTGTGGTGTACAGGACAGTGAAATGTACAAAGGTAAGGAAAGGATGAAGATTGTGGAATATGAACGAGTATGGAATGTTTGGAATTCTGAATTTTGTTTTGTGTAAATATGAATTATAAAGATTTTTTTTCCCGATCCCTCTACAGGAGAAAGTCTCCCGAGTGGAGCGTGTTGTGGGGGAGCATCAGCTCTTCTCTCAGGGCCTTCAGGAACTTCAGAGCTGGGTTTCAGAAGCTCAGCAGACGCTCGAGACCTGCAGAACTCCCACTGCGGATAAGAGTGTCCTGCTGATCCGAACGAGCCAGCTGGAGGTACGGAATCATCGCGCTCCCTGGATTTACTCTAAAGAGCCATTCCAGATGTTGTGCGTTGTGCTTTTCAGGAACTGTTAGCGGCGCGTCAGGAGCGCGAGATCCAGCTGAAGATGCTCATCACCAGAGGGGAAGCGGTGCAGAGGAACACCTCAGCCGAGGGCGTTCCTGTGGTTCGGAAACAGATCCAGGACCTGAAAGATTCCTGGGATTCGCTCCTCTCCGCCTCTATCCAGTGCAAAAGGTCAGAGTTCAGCAACATTCCATAATCGTACAGTTTAACATCACAGCAGAACATAACGAGGTCACCCTTCACTCTGATTGGCCGAGAGGAGTTCATTCATTAATACAGAACATAACGAGGCCACCCTTGACTCTGATTGGCCAAGAGGAGTTCATTTATTAATACAGAACATAACGAGGTTACCCTTCACTCTGATTGGCCGAGAGGAGTTCATTTATTAAGAACATAACAGACCCTTCACTCTGATAAGGAGTTCATTCATTAATACAGAACATAACGGGCCCTTCACTCTGATTGGCTTCATTGGCCAA
>JACRUU010000007.1:34531771-34534271 GCA_030449085.1 Kryptopterus vitreolus | reverse complement strand
TACTAATATAATAATAATAACAATGTCAATAATAATAATAATAATAATAATAATAACAATACACACACACTATCTCTGTATAAATAATAATAATAATAATAATAAGTAATACACAATACAATACACTGTCATCTCTGTATACATATCTCTAATAATAATAATAATAATAATAATAACAATACTAATAAATAATAATAATCTAATAATACACACACATAATAATAACAACCATACACGCACACTGTCATCTCTGTAATAAATAATAATAATAATATAATAATAATAAATAATAATAAAATAATAATAATAACAATACATGCACACATACCAATACACACACACTGTCATCACTTACGTCAACTCTGTAATAATAATCAATATAATATATAATATAATAATAATAATAACCATACACGCACACTGTACTCTGTATAACACACTCTTCATCTCTGTATAATATAATCATAATAATAATAATAATAATAATAATAATAATATAAATAATACACATACACACACACTGTCATCTCTGTATAAATAGATAATAATAATAATAATAATAATAATAATAATAATAACAATACACATGTCAATAACCACACATCATCACCAATACACAATCTGTATAAATCATAAATCAATAATAATAATAATAATAATAATAATAATAATAACAATAATAATAATAATAATAATAACAATACACACACACTGTCTCTCAAATTGTATAACACCATAATAAACATCTGTACTGTATAAATAGTATATAAATAATAAATGCCTAATAATAATAATAATAATAATAATAATAACAATACACACACACTGTCATCTCTGTATAAATAATAATAATAATAATAATAATAATAATAATAATAATAATAACACACAACAACAACAATAATAATAATAATAATAATAATAATAATAATAAAATAATAATAATAACAACAACAATAATATAATAATAATAATATAATAATAATTAATATAATAAAAATACTATAATAATAACACTAATAATAATAATAAGAATAATAATAATAATAATTTACCATAATTGCAGCATTTGCAGACGCATTTGGCTTATCCAGAGCCCTTATTACAGATCCCCTTAACAACAACAATGATAATATAATTACCTGAGCAATTGAAAGGGTTAAGGGCCTTGCTCAAGGGCCCCCCACTAGTGGCAGATTGGTGGTTGGGGGTTTGAACCTGCCATCTTCTGGTCCAGAGGGTAGTCCAACACCTTAACCACTAAGTTCCCGGTAACCCCCTAACACTAATTCCATAATAACCCACCACCTCCCTACATAATAATATAATAATATAACAACCAATAATAACAATAATAATAATAATAATAATAATAATAATAATAATAATAATAATAATAATAACAATAATAAAATAATAATAACAATAAATACTAATATTTACTACTAATAATAATAATAATATTTTTTATACCTTATATCTTTATTTCTTTTTATATCTTATAATTTTTTCTACCTATCTATATACTGTCTATCTATCTATCTATCTATCTATCTATATCTATCTATCTATCTATCGTCTGTCTGTCTGTCTGTCTGTCTGTCTGTCTGTCTACAGTATCTATCTTTTTATCTTTTACTTTACTTTCTTCCTCAATCTCTCTTTCTTTTTCAACTATTTATATTTTTCTGTTTATTAATATTCCCCTCTCTCTCCCCCTCTCCCTCTCTCTCTCCCCTCTCCTCTCCCCCACTCCCCCCTCTCCCCCTCTCTCCCCCTCTCTCCCCCTCTCCCCCTCTCCCCCCCCCCTCCCTCTCCCCTCTCTCTCTCTCAGGATCAGTGGGTGGATGTGGTACAGAAACAGGGTGAGGTGGAGGCGGTGAGTGTTTTGGCGCAGCAGGTTGTGGAAGACGTTCATGTCAGTTCTCTCGGGTCAGCGCTCGCGTCACTCAGCTCACGAGCCGCTACCACGCCGTCCTCCTGCTCGTACAGGTCAGACTCGGCCCCCACCCGTCCCTACACCACTGCCTAGGGGGCGCTATTCACACATATCACTTTACATCTTCACCAAACACCAACACTCTCTCAGTGTGGAGCATAAAACCATGATCACTGTAACACACACCATATCATACCATATACCATATACATATATATATATACATACATGTTGTACCATACATACATATACATATACACATATATATACATATATATACACACATACATATATATATATATATATATATATATATATATATATACTATATACACACATACACATACATACCATACATATACAGACAAATACATGTATATGTACATACCATATATATATGGTCTGTCAGTTTATTCAAATATTTAATCACTCTTTTTACACATTTATCAGTTCTGTAATTAACATGCGCATGGATAAAAATGGCGCTTTATATAAATGTGTGATTATTATTAGTGGAAACAAACTCAACACAGAGCACAAAGACAAAATATTCATATAAAT
>JACRUU010000007.1:34496771-34521771 GCA_030449085.1 Kryptopterus vitreolus | reverse complement strand
GGATGTGGGATTTGGATGTGGGATTCGGATTTGGATGTGGGATTCGGATTTGGGATTGGGATTTGGGATTGGGATGTGGGAGGATTCGGATTTGGGATGTGGGATTCGGATTTGGGATGGATTGGGATTTGGGATTCGGGATTTGGATGTGGGATTCGGATTTGGATGTGGGATTCGGATTTGGATGTGGGATTCGGATTTGGGATGTGGGATTGGGATTGGGATGGGATTGGGATTGGGATTTGGATGTTGGGATTGGATTTGGGATTGGGATTGGGATGGGATTGGGATGTAGGATTGGGATTTGGGATTGGGATTTGGGATTGGGATGGATGGGATGGGATGTGGGATGTGGGATTGGGATGGATGGGATTTGGGATTGGGATTGGGATGGGATGTGGGATTGGGATTTGGGATTGGGATTTGGGATTGGGATGTGGGATTGGGATGTGGGATTGGGATTTGGGATTGGGATGTGGGATTTGGATGTGGGATTGGGGTTTGGGATGTGGGATTGGGATGTGGGATTGGGATTTGGATGTGGGATGTGGGATGTGGGATTTGGATGTGGGATTCGGATTTGGGATGTGGGATTTGGGATTTGGGATTGGGATTTGGGCTGTTGGATTGGGATTTGGGGGTTGGATGTGGGATTGGGATTGATGATGGATGGGATTTGGATGTGGGATTGGGATCGGTCAGAGGGTGTTGATTCATTTCCTCAGACAGCAGCTCTGACACTAATCACGCTAATGGTTGTTCTTTATCGTTCCTGTTTCTATGGCAACCCATCACACGGGGCCCGGAACGCCTGGGATAATAATCATCTCCAGAATTTAAGTAAGAAAAATGATGTAAGGAGTCTCCAGTGTCAATGCTCTGAAACATTGGGAGTTTTGTGGTTTCTCTGTAAAAAGTCATATTCCTGTACGGAGCGAGGGAAGGAATTACAGTGATATGGAGAACGGAAAAGTCATCAGTAAGTCATGCTGAAATGCTTAACAATATTCAATTTAATATCTTTTTCAATTCTAACATTAAAAGGTGGATATGATTTATAGGTATTTATTTTAGTATTTATATGTCTTTATATTTTTGTGACAAAACATATTTCAGTTAAAAGTGAATCCTTTTGTTTGTAATACTGTAACTGTAACATATGTTATAAGCAATAATATAAATATAATAATATAATAATTTATATGTAATATAAATAATGTCAATTATTTAATAGTAATTTCTTGTTAATTTACAATGTTATTTGTTTAGTTCTTGGTTTGAAGTGTAAAATATGGGACGTGGCTCCTTTAAGAATTGTGTTCCGGTTGCTTTTCCATATAAACTGGTGATACGGTGTTTAGGTGATACGGAAGCGCTTTATTGCGTTCAGTAAAAATGCGCTTTATTGCGTAATACGGATTTGGGAATGCGATGCGCTTGCGTAAGGTTCCGTACGGTAATATACGCTAATATAGTGAGGAGATCGTACCTGTTGTGAATGCGCAGCTAGGGGGCGCCATTGGGGGACATTTAGGAAGTGTGAGTGGATGCACTGATACACTGCATTATAAACACCTTAATAACATGAGCAGCGTTTTTATATATATATATATATATATATATATATATATATATATATATATATATATATTATATATATATATATATATGGGTCCGTCATTCGAATTCAATATTCAATTATGATTAATATTAACTTAATTGTTGAATTGTATAATTAACATGCACATGGACAATTTTATGTAAATGTGTGATAATTATTAGTGAAAATAAACTCAACATAAAGCCTGAAGTCAAAATACTCTTGTAAATGTTTTAAAGTAACGACGGTGTTTTAAACGACGTAAATAATCAACGGACGCTTTTAATTGCCGGATTTACATCCAGGTGACGAAAGGATGTCGTAAATAAACGTGTGTTGTGTTGAAGTTTAAAATTTCACCTCTTTTATATGTATCTATATAAAATTGTTATTAAAGCGTGCAGTAAAATGCACGCTACATTTTACTGCACGCTTTTATTTCTAAACGTTTTCTCCTCGACTTACGTTCAAAAATTGTTTCATGATAAATAACAGCCAATAAAGCGTTTGAGTGCGTTAATGAATTAATTCCGGCACGAGAGGAAGCAAAGGATTAAAACGTGTGCACAAAAGGCCTTTTCTTTTTATCCGTCAGTCATCTCCGGTTCCTCCTTTTATGCTACATCTCTTTCTTTCTCTCTTTCTTTCTCTGTCGCTTGTCATTAGACGCGTGGTTATCCCGGCGTGAGCGCCAGGGGCCCGTCAGGGGCTGGTCTTTGTTGAGATAACAGATTCGTATCACATCGATACGCCTCCAGATTAGACGTACACTGTTAACGCGGGAGGCGTGTGGGGGAGGGGGGGATGGGTTATGTGGGTGGGGAGGTGGAGGGGGAGGAGGGGGGGGGTTGAGGAGGGGTCTGAGCCCTGCTGCGGTGGCCCTGTTTAAGGGTTTGGTAATTGGGTCTTCCTGTCGTATCTCATGCCGAATCCTCACAGCTCACTTTCTCTCTCACACACTTCAAAGGGCCCTTGAGGAAAGCCCACTTCAGAAGAAGTGCCCTCGTCGGCACGGCGACGGATCAAACCCTACTTCATTTATTTGTTTAGCGATTTATGGTTGTAAGACAGTAAAGGCAACAATAAACGGATAAAAATACACAATTTATTTTTTATTATAAAAGAAAAACGTTTGTTAGATGTATTAGCCATGCACTCCTGAGTGTACGAGGGGAAATAAAGTGTATTTTTGGATCAGTGTTTATAAAAGAATCAGTTCAGGAACGCCAAACCGGAAAATCCGATTTTCCAAAGTCCGGCGCAGCAACGAGAAAGGAATTGACAGAAGAGAATTTTACCGAATATTCAATATTTCTTACTTTTGATTTCCGTTCGACCCCGACGTTCATGTGGGTTACGTTTCTACAGCACACGCAAATTGTGAAAATGATAATTAATGCCTATTTTTATAGTTTAAAGCCTAAATACACCCCCAAAAAACTCAATCCCATAATACAATCCCCTGTTTTTTGTTTTGCTCTACGTTGTTTTTTGTTTTGCTTTGGGTTGATTTGCTTTGTTTTGTTTTTGTTGTTACGCTTTGGCTTTTTAAATTTTTTATAATGTTCAATGGTTTGCTTTTTTGTTTTGTTTTTTTTTTGCTTTGGGTTTTTTTGTTTTGTATTGGTTTGCTTTGGGTTGATTTGCTTTGTTTTGTTGTTTTTGTTTGTTGTTACGCTTTGGCTTTTTAAATTTTTTTTTATCATTTTCAATGGTTTGATTTTTTGTTTAGTTTTTTGTTTTGCTTTGGGTTTTTGTACTGCTTTGTTTTGTTTTGTTTCTTTTTTGTTTGTTTTGTTTAGTTTCTTTTTTGTTTGTTTTGCTGTGCTTTGTTTTTGTTTTGTTTTTTCTTAGCTTTTGTATTTTTACATTTCCCTTTATAAAAGTATATAACGGTAAAGGCGTTCTCACAGTGAGGGACCGCAAGATGCGTCCAGCCGAAGCGTAAAGTCTTTTCATATAAAGAAATAAATATACAGCAAACGTAATAAAATCACATTTATATCATGCACATAATACAAAAAGCCTCTCTAACACACACACACACACACACACACACACACACACGATCAGTTGACTCTACATTAGTTAGGACTTGACTGTCCTGCTCTGAGTTAAAAATAAAATAAAAATTACTGTATGTAAATGAATCCAGGACGTCCGACCAATCAGATTTGAGCATTCACCATGTTCATGTTTTATTAGAGGGTACTGCTTTGCGACTCGTTACAGGCTCTGCAGCGTGACATGGACGAAGGCCACGCCCTGTTTAATTAATAAAGACAAATGTAAAACTGCAGAAACTACAAAATGTGCACGTTTGCATCACACGAAGCATTATAACGCGTTCATTAGCATTCTTTATTTAAAAAGTTACGTCACAGCTTTCAGAAACGTTTGTTCTAGACTGTATGTCCTTTAATAAATACAAGAGTTTATATACTGCCTTACGAATGCTTTATAACATGTTATAAATGCATTCATAGGTCTATTTGAATCCAGGATGTTCAACCAATCAGATTTGAGCATGTTTTATTAGACGGTACTGCTTTGCGACTCGTTACAGGCTCTGCAGCGCGACATGGACGAAGGCCACGCCCTGTTTAAGGGCCTCCGTGAGAAAGTGGAGCAGGCCGTCAGCTTCCTGGACGAGAGCGGAGCGTGTACGCTGGAGAAGGAGGTCCAGGAGAGCCGGTCTCAGCTGGAAGAGCTCGGCCTGGGCTTGAGGACGGAACACGGCGCTACGGAGAAGAGCACCATGATCTATAAAGAGTTCCAGGAGCGTTATAAGAGCCAGCTGCAGTGGCTGAGAGAGACTCGTGCTCAGTTCTGCTCTTCTGCAGAACCCAAAGCTGAACTCTTCCAGAGAAAAGCACAACTTGCAAAGTACAAGGTACGAAAAGCTTATGGATGCATTCGTAACATGCCATAATGCTTCATACAGTCGTTGTGATTAAGCATTAAGACTAGTATGGTGACGCCGGACAATTTATCTTCTCTATTTAATTAATAAAGATAAATGTAAAACTGTAGAAACTACAAAATGTGCACGTTTGCATCCTGCGATGCATTATAACGCGTTCATTAGCGTTCTTTATTTAAAAGGTTACGTCACTGCTTTTAGAAACGTTTTTCTAGACTGTATATCCTTTAATAAATACAAGAGGCTATATACTGCCTTACGAATACTTTATAACATGTTATGAATGCGTTCATAGGTCTATATGTATATATACGAATTATTGTGATGCTTTATACAGATCCGCGTGGTTTCTTTGTGTATTTAATGCGAGCGCTGCTTATAAACCGCAACATGAAATTGATTCTATGCCCCTGTGCATTATGGCGTGATTATGAAGGTTTGTTCTAACCAAATCCAGCAAGGTGTGGTTATTAACATGCGTCGTTAATAACATGTTAATAACACGCGTCGCGTGTGTTCAGGTGTTGGAGCAGTCTCTGCTGTCCCGGGACTCGGCCCTCAGCGCCATGGTGGAGAAAGGGAAAACCCTGCTGTCTCTCCTCCACTCTCCCTCCATCACAGAAAACATGGACAGGCTGCAGAGCGACTATCAGGAGCTGTGTAAAGTCGCCCGGGTAAGTTTATAAGGCTTCGTAAGCCTTACGTAAGACATTTATAAAGGTTTATTCCAATAAGTGGGAACATTTATTCTGATCGACTTACATTAATCTCGTTCATACAACTGAGGGGCCTCGCTCAGGGGCCCAGAATGGTTCACATGGTTCACATAGGGCCGGGCAGGTTTTTCCTTTTACATCATCAATTAATCGTGTAGTTGTGACAAAACAAAACAGTTGTGCAAACAAACAAATAAATAAATAATTTTTTAAATTGCTATGGCAACGGTGGCATCTAAACGTAAAGGTAAAAGTAAATATTCATATAAAAATATATCAAATAAATACTTAATAAATATGTGAAATGGTAATAATAACGAGCACTTGTTTTCTTTGTTTTGCTTTGGGTTTTTTTGATTGTTTTGGTTTTGTTTTGGCTTTTATATATAGATATATATATATATATATATATATATATATATATATATATATATATATATATGATTGCATATTACATAACATATATATGATTTGACAATAAAGTGACTTGATTTGTGTTGACTTTTTTGTTTTGTTTCGTTTTTGTTTTTCTTCATTTGTTGTTTTGCATTGCTTTGCTTTTTTTTCTTTCATTTTTTGTTTTTTTGTTTTGTATTGCTTTGTTTTGTTTTGTGTTTTGCTTTGGGCTTTTTGTTTTGTTTTGTTTTGCATTGGCTTGTTTTGCTTTGTTTTGTTTTTTTGTTTTGTATTGCTTTGTTTTGTTTTGTTTTGTTTTGTTTTGCTTTGTTTTGTTTTGTTTTTTGTTTGTTTTGTTTTTGTTTTGCTTTGGGCTTTTTGTTTTGTTTTGTTTTTGTTTTTTTGTTATGCTTTGGGGTTTTTGTTTTTGTGTTTTTCACTGCTTTGCTTTTTTGTTTTGTTTTTTGTTTTGCTCTACTTTTTTTGTTTTGTATTGCTTTGCATTGGGTTGATTTGCTTTGTTTTGTTTTTGTTGTTACGCTTAGGCTTTTTTATTTTGATAATTTTCAATGGTTTTCTTTTTGGTTTAATTTTTTGTTTTGCTTTGGGGTTTTTGTTTTTTTATTTTGCATAGTTTTTTTTTGTTTTTGTTTTGCTCTGTTTTGTTTTTTGTTTGGGTTTTTTTGTTTTGTTTTGTATTGCTTTGTTTTGTTTTGTTTTGTTTTGTGTTTTGCTTTGGGCTTTTTGTTTTGTATTGCTTTGCATTGAGTTGATTTGCTTTGTTTTGTTTTGTTTTTTTTTGTTTTTGTTTTTTTATTTTTATGATTTTCAATGGTTTTCTTTTTGTTTTGCTTTGGGTTTTTTTTGTTTTGTATTGCTTTTTTTGTTTGTTTGTTTTGTGCCTTGTTTTCTTTCGGATCATCTTGTTTACATGCCATTGTTTCTTCAGGTTCAGGTGCAGAAACTGGAGACTCATGTAAAGAAACAGGAAGTGTATCACACCGAACTCCAGGAAGTGGAAAGGTGGCTGCTGCAGATGTCCAGTCGGATGGTGACCCCTGACCCCACGCCGGGCGGTGGTCTGGAGGTGGAGGCGGCTACACAACAGCTGGCCAGACACAAGGTGATGATTTATAGTCCTGCAGTTGTCGAACCCCCCCCCCCCACACACACACACACTTATATTTATATATATATATATATATATATATATATATATATATATATATACATATATATATATATATATATATATATATACACAGTGGACCACACAAACGGTTATATATATTCTGTACACTAGGGGGCGCTTCTCCTAATGAATGTGTTAATAACCAATAAAGTGACAAACGTCTCCACCAGTGACATCATCACAGGGTATTGGCATCATCACAGTGACATCATCTCAGGTTATTGGCATCATCACAGTGACATCATCACAGGGTATTGGCATCATCACACATCATCATCAGGGTATTGGCATCATCACGGTCATCATCACAGGGTATTGGCATCATCACAGTGACATCATCACAGTGACAACAGGACATCATCACAGTATTACAGGTTATTGGCATCATCACAGTGACATCACAGGGTATTGGCATCATCACAGGGTATTGGCATCATCACAGTGACATCATCACAGGGTATTGGCATCATCACAGGTGACATCATCACAGGGTATTGGCATCATCACAGTGACATCATCACAGGGTATTGGCATCATCACAGTGACATCATCACAGGGTATTGGCATCATCACAGTGACGTCATCACAGGTTATTGGATCGGTCTCTTTTTTCTCTTCCTGTCTCTCTCTTTCTCAATGTCTGTCTGTGTCATGCTGCATCTGTCTGTCTCTCTGTGTGTAAATGCGTATTCTCGCCTGTCTGCCGTTTTGTCTGTCTGTCTGTGTGTCTGTGTGTGTGTGTGTGTGTGTGTGTGTGTGTGTGTGTGTCGATCAGGACACGCGGATCTGCTCGGGATCCTCCAGCATGTCTCTGTAACGCTCAGTAAGCAGGTTGAAAGGCCCGGGGGGCCCGGGGGGCCCGGGGGACGTTAAAAAGCAGAAAGGAGACTCATATTTCAGCGTTTAGCACTTTAGAGCTCCAGACACGGAGACGTTTTCCTCCCTGAGATTCTCACTTCCTGTAGGAAATCTCGCCACGTTAACATTCGCGTGATTAATGCTGTGCAGTCGAGGCCACAGCAACAATTCAGGCTTTTACTTTTCCGTCTGAATCTATGCTGTGTGTGTGTGTGTGTGTGTGTGTGTGTGTGTGTGTGTGTGTGTGTGTGTGTGTGGTTGTGTGTGTGTTTACTTATAATTCCCAGGCCATCATGGAGGAGAGATTGCAGGCTTTGAGGAGCGTCTGGCAGGCCTGAAGGAAAGAGGAGACGAGTTGACGTCTGGATGCACCGAGCGCCTCCAGGCTCGCCTTTGCCAGCAGATCCAGAGCCACCTGCAGGGAGCACGAGACAGCTACTCGGCCATCTGCAGCACGGCACAGCGCGTGAGTGTCACTGCCAGAGTCAGAGCCGAGTCAGAGCCGAGTCAGAGTCAGAGCCGAGCCAGAGCCGAGTCAGAGCCAGAATCCGAGTCAGAGTCAGAGCCGAGCCAGAGCCGACAGAGCCAGAATCCGAGAGAGTCAGAGCCGAGCCAGAGCCACTAGATCTCACTTATACACCGTCATGGAATCACTCCGTCCACTTCCACACAATTCCCTCAAATCTCACCAATCACATGATCAGATTCAGTAATGATCTTATATACACACTAATATAGGAAAGTGTCTGGTATAATACTAATAATAATAATAAAATAATAATAATAATAATAATAATAATAATAATAATAAAATAATAATAATAATAATAATAATAATAATAATAATAATAATAATAATAATAATAATAATAATAATAATAATAGTAGTAATAATAATAATAATAATAATAATAATAATAATAATAATAATAATAATAATAATAGTAAAGGAAATGATCATCATTATCTTTACTACTATTATTATTAGTAGTAGTAGTAGAGGTTAGTATTAATAATAATAATAAATGTTATAGTAATAGTAATAAATGTAATAAGAATAATAATAACAAGTAATAAAGGTAATACATAATACTAATAATAATAATAATAATAATAATAATAATAATAATAATAAAATAATAATATAATAATAATAATACAATAATAATAATAATAATAATAAAATAATAATAATAATAATAATAATATAAAATAATATATAATAATTGATAATTATTATATTATCATTGCTTTTATTATTATATTATTATTATTAGTAGTATTAATAATAACAATAAATGTTAAAGTAATAAATGCAAATAAGAATAATAGTAAAGATAATAATAATCAAATAATAAGAAGAAGAGGGAGAATGGTAATAATAATCATTTAAAAAAATGAAATAATAATAATATAATAATAATAATAATAATAATAATAATAATAATAATACAGCCCTGGAGATCTGGGGCCCTGCTCAATAGTGACATCTTGGCAATAACTGGGACTTGAACCCTTAACCTTCTGATCAGAGGCTTAACCAATGAGGTGTGAACTATGACCCTGACCAATCACTCGCCTGCTACACTTACTTTTATATATATATATATATATATATATATATATATATATATATATATATATATATATATATATATATATATATATATATATATATATATATATATATTATAAACATCATATATACAGATCGTCTCCTTTAATGTAAATACATTGTAAATCTATAAATATCATGACTTCTTACTCCGGATGATTCCACACAATAATGGACTAAATGAATAAATGTATTTATAACTCTGCCTCATCCACCACATGAACTGCTTCTCCTACAAACATGCACAGTCGTACAGAACGTCAGCATGACCGGGACGAGCAGTGTACCATGTCCAGGTGGTATCTCAGTGGCTGCACTTCTGATCAGAAGGTCATGAGTTCACGTTTGGTCCAGTGACGCGCCGTTGGCTCAGCAGTCTGACTGCGATACGAGCGTCTGCTGTAAACATGCTCTTTACTGATGGATCATTTTATTGATGTCTTCGACATCATGTTCTGCCGCGAGTCAGAGACGTAATAGATGATAAAATAAACAATAGACATAAAGGAAATAACCGAGGATTCCAGAAGAAAAGCGTCACACAGAACAAGCTTTGTCCTAAAGCGCGGCGTCTCTGCGGCAGAATCCTCTCAAATCCTGGCCTAGTTCTGTAAAAGAGGCCACCTGATTTCCTCCAAGACCTCCAACCGAATGCATATTTAATGTGCCAGGTTTAACTCGACTCCGCGCCACCCGGCATCTCCCAGCACACACACACACACACACACACACACACACACACACACACACACCCCACCACACACCCGGCATTCAATACCTCACAGCCTTCTTTTCTCACTAATACCCCGGACCTAATGTAATCTCCCTCCATCCTCTGCCTCAACAAACCCCCCCCAAACCCTGCCCCCCCCCAGCGTCTGCCCGTCCGTAAATCCCGCCACCTTGCAGTCTGGCCATTCAGCGACAGACTGTACAAACTGCCAAAGCATGGCGAGTGCCAAAGCGCCAGCGCCGTTACTGCTGTCGCTGCTTATCTCCCACTGAGGCTTTACAATCAGGAACGTCAATCAGCGACGGCTTTTCTCCTCCGTGTTCATCAACACCCCGAGTCTGACCCGCTTCATCACTCGCTCCTCTGTTTACACTCGTTTACTGCACACCCATTTTAAACAAATCAACTCCCAACCTCCGCCATACCATCACGCCTAATGCTTTTACACAATTTATAACCTATTTCATTTTTGTTTGTATGTTTTTTGAGTCGTGTGTGGGAGAAAATAACTGAAATAATCACGCTTTATAACCAAAGTGAGCAGAAAAGCAACTCGGGGTGCGCTTACAAATAAGTGTTTCAAACGGCCAATGACACGTGACATCACGGCTCTTCTGGGATCCTAAAACAGATTTATTTTTATTTATTTATTTATTATTTATAGCTTATTAGGGATATGCATCTCCATAACTAATTCGATAAACTAAAGATATATACAGATACATTTATATATATACGATATACATATTTGCATTATGTTTCAGGTTTTTTCTTGTTAAAAAAAAAAAATATATATATATATATATATATATATATATATATATATATATCATCATCATCAAAAACATATAATAAACATCATGAAAATATAATATTTTATTTTTTTATATATAAAGATTATTATTATAATGTATACAGTGTAATTAGATAAAATTTTTGTATTGTATATATATATATATATATATATAATATATATATAAATGTAAATAATTCTATAAAATTAATATATATATATATATATTTTTTTTTTTTAATAATAATATTAATATTAATTTAAATTATTAAGTATTTAATAAATCCATCCATCCATCTTCTACCACTTATCCGGGACAGGGTCGTGGGGGCAACAGTCTAAGCAGAAATGGCCAAACTTCCCTCTCTCCAGCCACTTCCTTTAGCTCCTCCGGGGGGGACACCAAGGCGTTCCCTCCAACATGTTCTGGGTCTTCCCTGGTCGAGGCCTCTTCCCGGTGGGACGTGCCCAAAACACCTCAGTTGACAGCTCCGCCCCTCTCTTCACCCGAGTGTCCAAAACACACGGACGGAGGTCAGATGAAACGACCACGAGGTCTATCATCGATCTCCGGCCTAAGGTGTCCTGATACCATGTGTACTGATGGACACCCTTGTGTTTGAACAAACTATGACTAGAACAGAAGTCCAGCAACAGAGCACCACTCGGGTTCAGATCGGGGGGGGGTTATTCCTGATCACCCCTCCAGGTATCACTGTCATTGCCCACGTGGGCATTGAAGTCCCCCAGTAGAACAACGGAGTCTCCAGTCGGGGCGTTTATCAGCACCCCTCAAAGAGACGCCAAGAAGGCCGGGTACTCTACACTGCCATTCGGCCCATAGGCACAAACAACAGTGAGAGACTTTTCCCCAACCCGAAGGCGCAGGGAAACGACCCTCTTGTTTACCGGGGTAAAGTCCAACACATGCCGGCTTAGATGGTGGGCTATGAGCAGGCCCACACCAGCCCGCCGTCTCTCACCGCAGGCAACTCCAGAATAATGGAGAGTCCAGCCTCTCTCTCGTTCCAGAGCCCAGAGCCGACTATCTCTAACCGGTATCTCTCAACCTCCTGCACAAGCTCGGGCTCCTTCCCCACCAGCAAGATGACATTCCATGTACCTAGAGCTAGTCTCTGTGACCAGAGGGCTCCGCCTTCGATCTTTGCCCGAACCACATTGCACTGGTCCCTTATGAGCCTTCCTGCAGGTGGTGGGCCCACAGGAAGGTGTCCCCACGTCGCTCATTCAGGCTGAGCCCGGCCAGACCCCGTGAGGGAAGGCCCTACCACCAGGCGCTCACTTTTGAGCCCCAACCCCGGGCCTGGCATAAGGGTGGGGCCCCGGCTGCGCCATACCGGGCGACGTTACGGTTATTGATTAAAATTTTTCCTTCATACGGGATCTATTTAAAAAAAAAAAAAATCAGTTAATTTACATATTTAAATGTATTATTCATTAATAAATGTATTGTTCATAATAATAAAATAATAAATACATTTTAATAATTCTTTTTTTATATTTTAATAACACCAATTTTGACATTTGGCTTCTACAATTGCAAGAGTTGACATCCATCACCACGCGGAAGAACATCGCTGAAAAACTCTTTTACATCAATAGAAGCAGATGATTGCAGTGAAATTCACTTGCCTGTGTCCCCCGGGATCATATCGGGACTTCTTTTGGGAATTTGTACAGGTGTATCAGAGTCTGGACCGGGAGCTGCAGCGGCACGTTAGCGTGCGAGACGCACTGCAACAGTGTCAGTCCTGGCTGTTCAACATACAGGAGGAACTGCAGCCGCCGACACAGACGCCACGCTTCCTGGAGGAAGTAGTGATCCAGGTATCTTCATATTGTATTGTGTTTCTCTACTCAAGGTATGAAAGTGGTTGTGAATTAATTGTTGCCACTGGACCTTCAGCTGAAGCAAGAGCGAGCTCTGCAGGAACAGGCCGGTACGTACCTGCAGCTGATCTGCTCCACCTGCGACCTGTCTGATGAGAAGGTCCGGGAGACCGCTGCTGATATCCAGCAAGTCAAAATCCAGGTATATTTCTTCATAACCCTGTAGCTTCAGAGACCTTGAGATGTAAGCAGTCACTAGAGTAATTTGTGAAGGTGTGAAGAACATCTCTATGGGGTGATTGTACACTCCCAGGTGGAGGAAAGGATGCTCGAGTCCCAGGAACTTGCAGACAGCTGGAGGGAAATCGAGAGCCTGCGGTCGGAACTTGAGTCCCGTCTCCGAGAAGCTGAACACTTTCTGCAGAACATGCTAAGAAGACCAGCAGATCTCGAGCCCAAGGTCTCTCAGAATCAGCTGGAGCAGGCTCAGGTATGAGGTCTCATACGATGTGGAGCAGAACAGCATTGATGTTACAGGTCTTACATTTCATAACCCAGAAGACTTCCAGCAGTTGGGAGGTGGTAGCTCAGTGGTTAAATCCCACCACCACCACTACCACCAAGCCAAGCTGACACAAATGGGCCCTTGAGCAAGGCCCTTAACCCTCAGTTGTAGGTCTCTCTGGATAGTGGTGCCTACCAAATGATGCCTATAGCTGGAGAGATATCAAGGTATACAAACAATCTTCTCCGTCCTCATGCCTCTTCCTTGAATCCCTCCAGAGATCTGCTACAATCTGGGGGCTCCTCATGCAAGTCACTTTTGCTCCCTCTTTATTTCTGGAAGATCTAATGTGCTTTTGTGTCTACAAGCCTGGCAGGCAGCTTCATAACGTGTATATAAATAAAGTCCACCCTCCAGACTGCATCCCCGTCAACAAGGAGAAAAGATGAGAACATCAATATTACATTACGTTACATGTACGGCATTTGGCAGACGCCCTTATCCAGAGCGACTTACAACTGAGCAATTGAGGGTTAAGGGCCTTGCTCAAGGGCCCACTAGTGGCAGCTTGGTGGTGGTGGTGGGATTTGAACTTCTTCCGGTCCAGAGGCCAACACCTTAACCATTGAGCTACACCACCTCTCACATATCATCCTTCCCAACCATTCCATCATATAATTATTCTCATTATAGATCTGACCTTTTGTTTTTCATCTTGAAGGACTTTATACAGGAGATCCAAGCCAGGCAGGCTGATCTCACCAGCCTGAGAGAGAGCATCGGTAGGCTGGTGCCCTCACAGGATTCTCCTGAGCTGGTGGAAATCGGTCGTCTTCGCCGATTGTGGTTGGAGCTCGCCAAGCAGGCTGCGGCGCTGCTGGAGCAAAGAGAGGAGGATCTCCAGAGGAGCGGAGATTATCAGGAGTGCCTAAGCATGGCAGAAGAGCTGTTTGACCAGTTGTCCAAGGAATGGGATTATCTGTCCAGGCATGTATCATTGAACCTTCTCAACACCTGGGTTGTTTATTTTGTCCTCTGAAACTCCCAAACCTATTATTTGTGTTGGTTTTTTAGGGGTGATATGGAGAGCACAACAGGGTGTTTTGATGCCTTGAAGAAGCTCTCTTCAGATCTTCAGGAGCAGAGGTGCGTATTAGAAGACCTGAGAGATAACAAGAATTCCATTCTGTTGCGCCTTAGTCTGGAGGACAAAGAACTTGTCAAGGAGCAGGTAGGTTACCTGGAGCAGCGCTGGGCCCAAATGGAAATGCAGGTCGAACAGAAGATCCAGGATACCACGGAGACCATTGAAGACCTGAATCATTTAGAGGACCAGTTACGTGAAACTCGAGAGTGGGCCGAGGTGCAAGGCCCCTCGTTTTCCAAGGTGCTGAAAACCAGCCCCCCTCCTGACCTGGCTCAGAGCTTCTTGTTTGACCACCTGAGCTTTTGCGCAGAGCTGGAAGCCAAGCAACAGTTCGTTCTTCAGTCTGCGTCTGAGGCGGGCAGCCTTTATTCTCATCTAGGGCTGACTGAGAAAAGGAGGCTTCAGACCCTGGTGCAGGACGTTCAAGCAGAGGTAGACTCCCTAAGCTCAAAAGCAGCTCACCACCGTAAAAGCCTTAGTAAAGTGTTCACCGAGCGGACCCAGTTCCTCCAGGCCTTAGACAGGACCGCTGGATGGATCAAACAACAAGAGCAGAGGGTTCTTGCGGACGAGCATGTAGCACTCTTGCCAGACGAGCTCTCCAAGCAGGTGTCTGTTTGCAAGAACATATGCAGTAGCCTGAGGTCATACCAAGTGGAACTGACCTCGCTTTGGACGCAAGGACGGGAACTAGTCAAGGATACCACCGAGGACGAAAAGGCGGAGACGCTTCAAAGGCTCGAGGAGCTCCAGGCAACTTTCGAGGCGTCTCTTCAGCATTGCACGCATCATTTGCAGCATTTAGAGAAAGCCCTGGTTATCCGCAAATACTTCAAAGTGGACCTGGATCGCATCTGCGAATGGTTGCGACATGCCGAAGAAGCCACTTTTCCCGTAGTAGACCTCGACAGGAACGACGTGGAACTGCAGAACCGCTTATCCAGATACCAGCAGATTTTGGATCATACCTCAGTATATGAGAACTTGCTTCTTATTGTCCAGCGAGCGGGACAGGAAATCCTCCCCACCTTAAACGAGGTGGACCACTGCTACCTGGACGAGAAACTCAACGGCCTTCCGCAACAATACAACGCCATTCTATTGTCAACCAAAGAAAAGCGAGACAGGATCCAGCAAGTGATCCTGGAGCGCCGGGAACTGGAGTCCCTCGTCGAAGTGACCCGTAAAACGTTGGAGGAACTTCAGGAGCGGTGTGATGCCTTAGAGGAACAATCAGCTTGTAGGAGTCTGGATGGTGGCGAAAGGTTGCAGCGAGACTACGACGAGATTCAGGACGGCCTTGGGAAACTTTTCCAGGCGGTGAAAGATTTGAAGAGTAAAACTCAGGACTTTCATTGCACAGGACAGCCGTATACACATGACGTCATCGTCCAGCTCGCAGGTCTTCATAGCAGGCTTGATCAATCCACGAAGGAAAAGGTTAATCAGCTGAAATGTACGTTGAATGTATTAAATGATTACAGAGCCACAATCGTCAGAATCGATAGCGGTATTCATGCAGTCAAGGAGCAGATGGAGGAACTTCATTCTGAGAAGCAGTTCAATGCCATGGAGAGATTATCCAAACTACACAACCTGGCCAAAGATCTAGACGAGATTATTTCACATTCTCAAGGTCTTACAAGACAGATAATGGACTTCCACCAGGACTTCCACCAGGAGCGTGAGCCCCTGACGACTCAGGTTTCCATACGGGAGACACAGCTTCAAGCACTGAGATCCAACATCAACAGATACATTGAAGACTGTGAGCAGTGTGATACCGAGGGTAAAGGCTTCCACACCCAGATTCAAGAACAGCGGGCGTGGCTCAGGAAGGTCAAAGTGGATCTCAGATGTGCGTTTACTCTTAATGAAATGGATGTTCGTGTAGTCCAGGATGAGATCAGGTCAACGGTCGGGCTTCAGAGAGAAATCAAGTCTAGGCTGAAGTTAGTGGGAAGCCAAAATGAAAAGCGACGAGACGAGATGACTGGACGAGACGAGTTTCCCAGCGACACCGAGACCTGTTTGAAGGACATCGCGGACCTCGAGAGCCAAGTTCAGGAGTCTCTTTCAGCCAAACAGGCAAGCATGATTAAAATCAAGCTTTATAACTTCTAATAAATGTTTAATACTTACAATAATGTACTGTTTATCCCGCAGGAGGTCTTGCATTCAGCACTCTCATCGCTGCAATCGTACCAAAGTGCCTTGAAGTCGACGTCCCGGTGGTTGGAAGATGCCGAAAAAGTGTTGAACCGAGAACTAGCATTGGAAGACCTTACAGAGAGGGTCGAGGAACTTCAACACATTCTGACTCAAGAACCCACCGTGAAGAAAGACGTTCAGGATATTGATGCCATTCTGTCCCAAATGGAGGACTTTGTTGATTCTGGTGTTGTTGAGAAACTCCGAGAAGGTTATAAGACCACGTGTGAAAGGAGTGTCGAGCTCATGGAGCAGCTGAAATCTCACCAAGGAACCTTAAACAGGTAAACATGATCTGTGATGTATTACAGGTGCACTTCAGTAGTGGTCCAAACATGTAGTCCTGATCTTAATATCGTATCATTGGCTGCGTTTCTAGATGTTCGACACATTGGACATCGTTTCACAAAGATCGAGAAGTTCTCATCGATGAGCTGAGCCAATGTGAGAAAAAACTGGCCGCTTTCACTACGGCCAAAGCCAGCTCTCTTCAGGAGGCCGAGGACAAGCTTCGTTCTCACCAGGTCTCTCCCAACACACTGTCTTTAATTTAGAAGGACATGTCCGAGCTGTGCGTTAACGCGTTTCCTCGCCGTTACAGGACGTCCTGCTGCACCTGGAGGCGTGTCAGGAGAAAGTGTCGAATCTCAGAGAGCATTCCGGGCAGCTGGAGGTGGAGTCGGTGTCCAGTGCGGCAGTTTCCCGTTCGGTCTGTGCACTGGGAAAGCGATGGACTCAGTTACGCAGTGTCGCTAAAGGCCAGGAGAAGGCGCTCAAGGACACGGTGCATGAATGGAGACGCTTCATTGAGAAGGTAAGAAAGTAACGCTTGTACGATCTCTGAATAAATGTAGCACTTAATACTTTATAAGGCCTTAATAACCTGTCACAGAAGGCGTTAAGTCAAAAACAAATTCATGCTGTTTGCTGGATCGAGTGCTGTGTTTTAATCAGAGCATAATGAAATGTGACTTAAATAGGCTTAAATACTTATATACTTTATTTATTCCATGAGGAAAATTATTGTGTTACAGCAGAAGATAAGATTAAAAAATATATGTATATATATATATATATAGTATATATATATATATATATATATATATATTATCGTAATTATACCATATATTTGTATGAATAAAAATTAATTATACAAATAGAAATAAATTATACATTAATACAATATTACATTCATATAAATACATATAAATTATACAAATAGAAATACATTAAAAAAATAGAATATTATATTTATATATGAATAAATATAATTATACACATATAAATATATTTTAAATAAATGCAATGTTACATTTCTATGAACAAATAGAAATTATACAAATAGAAATAAATTATAAATGAATACAATATTACATGTATAAAAATAATTAATGTTTTTTTTTTTTTTTTATAAGTGCAATATTGTATTAATTTCGAATGTATTTCTATTTGTATAATTATAATAATATAAATACATATATAAATAAATACAATATTGCCCATATATAAATAAATATAAAGGATATTTATAGTGTATGTATATAAATAAGTATAAAGGATATTTATAGTGTATGTATATAAATAAATATAAAGGATATTTATAGTGTATGTATATAAATAAGTATAAAGGATATTTATAGTGTATGTATATAAATAAGTATAAATATAATATAAACAATACTTCATATAAATATTAACATATAAACACTCATTTATCCATCCTATACAGTCATCCATCTATCCATACATCCATTTATCAATCCATCCCTCCATCCACTTATAATAAAAGATGCAATAGTGTTCAATTTAACCGGATGTTTATTGATGAACACATTATTATTTATTGATTATTGATTAATTATACCTAAATCTATTGATGTACCAATATATTTACCATTGACTTGATGAGAGTGTCTGAGACAGCAGGTCGTGACCCGTCTCCAGCCTGTTAAAGGTTTGGTCGTTCCTCGTTACGAGCGTCCCTGTGCAGCATTAAACCCCGCCCCCGTAGACACATGCATGTTATTTTTGTCAGTGTGCAACAAACTTGGTAAAAGGCAAAAACAATACAATAAATAAGAGGAAGAAAGTTCTTCTTCTTTTGTCTCTAACAGAAGAACATGTGCTGAGACCGCCTCACCCCGACACATGGAGGTGGAAGTAAATGTGGAAAATAACACCAACATGGCAACCATTCCGTACTTCTACACCGCGTAATTCCGTCTGGACTGCGGCTGTGCAACGAGGCCAAGAGACCAATCCGTCTGTAAGCGTTATTTAGAGATCAAACAGACGTCCGGAATGTTGTCTATCATGTTCCTGCCCAGTCACTGCACCTAAATCCTACTGAACTGCACTGGGAGCAACAAGAAGAAGATCTTTGAGGCAGAATGTTTGGAGGAAGGAAATCCTGAGAGTGTGTAAATCTGTTCTTCATTGCTAAAGGAAGGAAAATAAAGTCATTTACAGATTTGTTTTTGTGAAAGCGAATCTTCATAGCGACACACGACCGAGTTTGTTGCCTAGAAACAAAAAGAACATGCACATGTCTCTCCGAAAAAAAAAAAAAAACATATTTGTCTTATTTATATCATTCTTTGTCTCTTGCATTGGTTTTGCATCAGATACAATTCACTTTACAAGCAAATAAAGAGAAATGCATCTTTGCTTTTGGCTTTTTTTTCATCCGTGAGGTTTAAAGCCGGACTCTTTTTTTTTTAATAATGCAAATTGCAAAAAAAAAAAAAAAAAAGCAATATTATTCACCCTTTCCTGCAGCGTCTGAGTGAATCAGTCAGCTCTCCTGCTTTTCCTCCTGGTCATGGTTTGTGAATCAGGAATGATGCAATGGCTGGTAATAATCCAGGATACTATTCACAGTTTAGGCTGGAAATTCGCCAGAGACGTCAACAGTGCTCATAAATCTTCACTGGTTTCTTAGAATGTGATGTAATTAGGCACAAAATGTGTGTGTGTGTGTGTGTGTGTGTGTGTTTGTATGCATGGTGCATTTTCAATTACATCACCATTTTGCATTTGAATTCATTCCGTTTCCTGCATGTCTTTAGTACTCGCCCCCCCCCCCCCCCACCTTTTTTTCCCTTCTTGTCCACTTCCCGTATGACATCAGTTCCTCCGAATGACTCATTTCTCCCCCGTGGCCTCATGACATGAAAAGACGAGCGGAATGTCACACGACAAAGCCTCCGTCTCATTAAAGAGGGATGTCGTTGTAGCCTTATTAACATTCACGCATTATTAACTGTTAATTAATCACAAAGTAAAGCCAAAATTCCAGATGAATAAGATCAAGAGAAGCAAAAATAAACAATTGAAAGGATTTTTAGCAACATTTTATCCAAAGAGTCCACAGATCACAGATCAGTATTTACGGAGCGAGGAACTACTAATAAGATCTGCTTCTCCAAGTCCTTCTGCATTTATAAGGCTTTAATAACTGCGTCTGGACCCTGCAATGCTCTAAACACTGACACCAAACTTTTCCATGTATATGTGTTTCCTTCCCCAAATCCTTACTGTAACATGACGGCAGCATGACATTTTCTTTTTGCTTGTTCCAGCAGGACAATATAAACCCCTTGTGGAAGAAAGTAATGATTCCACACTAGAGGGCGCTCTTGCCTTATACAACATTGCTTTAGCAAATAAACATGTATTAGAATCCATGATGATGGCATGTAGACAAACATTTATTATTATTTTTATTTTTATTATTATTATTATTATTATTATTAAACGCAGTAGTAAGCGTCTCGCTGATAGGTGGCGCTTTTGCATTCACATTTACGACGTTTCTCCAGAGTAATTGTAGGTTAAGGGCCTTGCTCAAAGGCCCCACTAGTGGCAGTTTGGTGGTGGTGGGATTTGAACCTTAGATCTTCCGGTCCAGAGGTCCTTAACCACTGATCTCCCAGCATATGTCAGGGGCCGGTCTGAGACCGCTAAGTCATTTTATTTGGCCCCCAAGAGCTTAAAAAGTGTACGATGGTCATAAAAAAGGCTTTAAAGCGTGCATTGACAATAAACTACGTCTCCAACAATGCATGTGACTATGCTACCCACGCGACATGACGGCATCCCGCCACTAGAGGGCAGCGTTTATTTTTCCCCGTATGCATGAAAGGCGCTTCCAAGAAAATTGGGAACGAGGTTACGAGGCGACGTCGCTCATCAAACACTTTATACTGTATTATAGCTACAACAGGACCTTGGAGGGAACCCATAATGCTGATGTGGGTTCCCGGTGATAACACGGTGATGATGGGTTTCACACCCCCTGGTCCTGGTCCCGGTCCTGGTGGTTGATCCCAGCTGAATGTTCAGCATGTAGAAATGTCTGGACGAGTGCTTCAGAATTCGAGTTCTTGGTTTTGGCAAATCTTTTGAATGCCGAATCTTTCCAGGTGTCGGTTATAAGCTGTTATAAGTGTTTATAAATGTAGCAGGGAAGGAGTTTGATCAAATTGAGGTCAAACTCCAGCACCACCAGAACTGCCGGTGCTGGGGCCGGAACCAAGGCACAGGAATGTTCATCTCAGCAGCACTGATTACAAACTGCATGTTCACCTTGTGTCCTGTAGCTGGAGAAGATGAGGTCGGTGTGGAACGACCTGCACGGCCGAGTCCCTGACAGCGTGGTGGAGAAGGCGGCCAGCACCGTGGCCCTTCACAACCTGCTGGAGTATCACGACTCCTTTAGCCGAGAGGTGGAGAGAGAGAACAGCGCCCTGACCCTCCTCAGACACCACGCCCTCCACCTGCTCCTCCGCTCGGACGCGCCCGGGGACCACACCACCAGGCTTAGCAAGCAACTGCAAGCCACGCCTACCAAACACCAAACCACGCCCTGCAATCCAGCAACCTCGTCCACCAATCACGTACACACTCCCACAAGCCAATCGACCACGCCAACCTCACAGATCACCACGCCTATTAATCAAACAGCCACGCCCACTGCACAACCAGCCACCCTGATTACACAATCAACCACGCCCACTAGGCAACAAGCCACGCCCACTACACAATCAGCCAATCAACAATCAACCACACCCACTACACAAACAATCGCATCTACTACACAATCAGCCACATCGGTTACACAATCAACTACACCCACTACACAATCAACTACACCCACTACACAATCAACTACACCCACTACACAATCAACTACACCCACTACACAATCAACACACAACACAATCAACTACACCCACTACACAATCAGCCACACCCATTTCACAATCAAGCATGCCCACTAAACAACCAACCACACCCACTACACAAATAACCTTGCCCACTACGGATTCAACCACACCCTCTTCACAACCAACCACACCCACTACACAACCAACCACACCCACTACAGAATTAAACACACCCATTACACAATCAACCACACCCACTACAGAATTAAACACACCCGTTACACAATCAACCACACCCACTACACAACCAACCACACCAATTACACAATCAACCACACCCACTACACAACCAGCCACACCCACTACACAATCAACCACGCCCACTACAGAATCAACCACACCCACTACACAACCAACCACACCCACTACAGAATTAAACAACCCGTTACACAATCACACCCCACTACACAACCAACCACACCAATTACACACACACCCAAACCACACCCACTACACAAACCAGACCCCACACACACAGCAATTACACAACACAACCACTCCCAGTACAACCACACCACACAGCCCAACCAACCCCTACACCCCTACACAAATCATGCCCCTACAGAATCAACCACACCACTACTCACACCCACTACACAACCAACCACACAATTACACAATCAACCACACCAACACAACAACCACACACCACTACACAACCAACCACGCCCACTACACAACCCACCACGCCCACTACACAAACAGCCACACCCACTACACAACCAGAAAAACCATACAACCACTTAGACTCACCTACCACACAGGCAGCTTCCCCCAAATCTCAAACAGCCACACCCCCTCTCCACCCCCAGGCCACTCCCACCCAGCAGGAGGATGCCTTCTGTCTGCACGAGATTCAGGAAATGCAGGAGAAATATGAGAGGTAACGATAAAAACATTTCTCTTCATATCGTCGAAAATCGACCGTTTTTGAACTTTATTTATTTTAAAACATGTTAATTTTAACGTTAATAACGACGACATTCCAGAACGACCCAGAATATGTTTTATATCGTCCAGTCAAGTTTTATTGTCATTACAACCACATAAATCTGAGTGTGTACACAGTGAAATGAGACAACGTATCCAGGACCCGGTGCTACACAAAACAACATATATAACACAAAACAACACACAACAACGAGACTACAGTTTGTCCTCGACATAAAGTGCGTACAAAACAAAACAAACAAACGTGTGGTGCAACAGCGAAAGACACAACAAGACTGTGTTCACAACAAACAACTAAAACAATATACACAACAATAAAATAAAATAAGACAACAACGACCGTCACTGTGATGTAGTGCAGAGTTTTGTAAACATTGTAACACAGTTTGGTTGGTGTGAAAAAAGAACAAATCGAGCAGAAGTGATAAAAAGTGGATGTACAGAATGTGCATGTAAACAGTAACACTGTCAGTGAGAGCAGTGTGTATAATACACATGTAAAGACCAGTGATGAGGTAGATCAATAAATAATAAACGGAATGCTGTGTGGATGATGGTGTGTGTGTGAGTGTGTGTGTGTGTGTGTGTGTGTGTGTGTGTGTGTGTGTATGTGTGTGTGGTGTGTGTGTAGAGTGTGTGAGTATGTGTGAGTGTGTGTGTGTGTGTGTGTGGTTGTGTGTGTGCGTGTGTGTGTGTGTGTATGTGTGTGTGCGTGAGTGTTGTGTGTGTGTAGTGTGTGTGTGTGAGTGTGTGTGTGTGTTGTGTGTGTGTGTGTGTGAGTTTGTGTGTGTGTGTGTGAGTATGTGTGTGTGTGAGTATGTGTGTGTGTGTGAGTGTGAGTGTGTGTGTAGTGATGTGTGTATGTGTGTGAGTGTGTGGTGTGTGTGGTGTGTGTGTGGTGGTGGTGTGTGGTTGTGTTGGTGTTGTGTGTGTGGTGTGTGGTGGTGTGGTGGTTGGTGGTTGGTGGTTGGTGGTGGTGGTGGTGGTGCTAATGGTGCTGGTTGGTACTGGTGGGGGTGCTGGTGGTGGTGCTGGTGTTGGTTGGTGCGTGGTGCTGGTGGTGGTGCTGGTGCTGGTGGTGGTGCTGTTGGTACTGGTTGTGGTGCTAATGGCTTTGGCTGGTGGTTGGTGGGTGGTTTTGGTGCTGGTGCTGGTGGTGCGGGTGGTGGTTTGTGGTGGTTTTGGTGCTGGTGGTGGTGGTGGTGTGCTAATGGTTTTGCTGGTGTGGTTTTTGGTGGTGGTGTGGTGGTGGTGGTGGTTGTGGTGGTGTTGGTGGTGGTGGTGGTGGTGGTGTGGTTCTGGTGGTGGTGGTGGTTTGGTGGTGGTTGCTGGTGGTGGTGGTGGTGGTGGTGTTGGTGGTGGTGGTGGTGCTGGTGGTGGTGGTGTGGTGGTGGTGGTGGTGGTGGTGGTGGTGGTGTAGGTGGAGGAGGAGGAGGTGGAGGTGTAATTGTGTGGTGCTGGTGGTGGGTGGTGCTGGTGGGTTTTGGCGGGTACTGGTGGTTTTGGTGGTGGTGGTGGGTGGTGGTGTTGTGGTGGTGTACTGTGTGGTGGTACTGGTGGTGCTGGTGGTACTGGTGGTGGTGGTGGTGGGTGGTGGTGTGCTGGTGGTGGTGGTGCTGGTGCTGTGGTGGTGGTGCTGGTGCTGGTTTTGGTGGTGGTGTTGGTGGTGGTGTTGGTGGTTTGGGGTGGTACTGGTGGTGCTGGTGGTACTGGTGGTGGTGGTGCTGTGGTGTGGTGGTGCTGGTGGGTGGTGGTGGTGGTGCTGGTGGTATTGGTGGTGGTGGTGGTGGTGCTGGTGGTAGTGGTGGTGGTGGTGGTGTGGTGCTGGTGGAGGTGGTGGTGCTGGTGGTGTGCTGGTGGTTTAGGTGGTGGTGGTGGTGGTGCTGGTGGGTGGTGCTGGTGGTGGTGGTGGTGGTGGTGGTGGTTGGTGCTGGTGGTAGGTGGTGGTGGTGGTGGAGGAGGAGGTGATTGGTGGTACTGGTGGTGGGTGGTACTGGTGGGTATAACTGGTGCTGGTGGTGGTGGTGCTGGTGCTGGTTTTGGTGGAAATTGTGGTGGTTTGAAATGACACGGACTGTGGAGGAAACGCAAAGCAAAACTTTAAAGAATAAATTCTGCAAAATGCATCATTTCATGCGTGTTATTTTTTATGCGTTTAATATTTATGTACAAGGAATGAAATAATAATAAAAGGAGAAAATAATAAATAATAATAATAATGAAGGAGGAGGAGGAGGAGGAGGAGGAGGGGGCGTGTCCGGATTGTATTTGTTTTAATTGA
>JACRUU010000007.1:34486771-34491771 GCA_030449085.1 Kryptopterus vitreolus | reverse complement strand
GCCAGGGTCCGGGTTCGATTCCCGTCTCGGCCATGTGTGTGTGGAGTTTGTGCATGTTCTCCCCGTGTCTCAGGGGGTTTTTCTCCGGGTTCTCCGGTTTCCTCCCCCGGTCCAAAAACATGCACGGTAGGTTGATTGGCACCTTGGAAAATTGTCCCTAGTGTATGAATGTGTGTGTGTGTGTGATGGGTTAGCTTTCCATCCAGGGTATCCTGCATTAATACCCATAGACGCCTGAGATAGACACAGACTCCCCGTGACCCGAGGGAAGATCAGATAAAGCGCTAGAAGATGAATGAATGAATGAATGAATGAATGAATGAATAAGTGCAGTTCTCTGATGTTTCTCCTCTCGGTGTTTGTTTTGGGTTCAGACTCTGCGTGAGGAACTGGAGGACTGCTCTCACGCTCTCTCCGAGCTGGACGTGGCCGTGCAGGAGTTTGGCGAGCAGAACCCGCTCTTGGCACGGCAGCTCGGTGCCACGCTGAGCAAACTGAGCGAGCTCCACTCTCAGACCAGCAGACTCGCCGAGGGACGGAGCACGCGCCTCAAAAAGGTGAACGCAGACAGAAACCGAACACAAACTGTTTGCCGGTGAGGTTCTGATCTCACGACCCGGCTCTGGTTTTCAGGCCCAGCAGCACTTCCAGGAGTTCAACCACAGACTCGCTCTGATACTCACCTGGACAGAAAAGGCGGAGACTCTCGTATCGTCCGGCCTCGTGTGGAGCCCCGCCTCCAGGATCCAAGAGCAAATCAGAACGCACCAGGTAGGAATGCACCGACCAATCAGAATCCAAAGCAGCTGGATGGTTCTGTAATGCAGCTTCCTAAAATGCTTATAAAACTAATACAGAGTATGAGACATGGCAAAAGTATTGGCACACCTGACTCCATTTGTATAGGATGGAGCTCATTATAACAACAGGAAATGGGATGTTTATTACGCACAGGTGTCCGCATACTTTTGACCGAACAGTGTGTTGTTGTACTAACAAAAATCTGATTATTTAAAAAAAACGGTAAATTAAATATTTATCGCAATACCAATACTAGGGGGCACGGTGGTTTAGTGTTTATCACGTTCGTCTCACACCACCAGGATCCGGGTTCGATTCCCGTCTCAGCCATGTGTGTGTGGAGTTTGTGCATGTTCTCCCCGTGCTCTCAGGGTTTTTTTTCTCCGGGTTCTCCGGTTTCCTCCCCGGTCCAAAAACATGCACGGTGGTAGGTTGATTGGCACCTTGGAAAATTGTCCCTAGTGTATGAATGTGTGTGTGTGTGTGTGTGTGTGTGTGTGTGTGTGTGTGTGTGTGTGTGATGGGTTGGCATTCCATCCAGGGTGTATCCTGCATTAATGCCCATAGACGCCTGAGATAGACACAGACTCCCCGTGACCCGAGGGAAGATCGGATAAAGCGCTAGAAGATGAATGAATGAATGAATACCAATACTTAGTGAATAAAAAGTATCATGATATTATTTATCGTGATATCAGTATCGTATCGTCCGAGCCGTATGATGTGAGTGTGACGTGCGTGTGATGTGAGTGTGACATGCGTGTGAAGTGCGTGTGATGTGCGTGTGACGTGAGTGTGATGTGTGTGTGATGTGCGTGTGATGTGCGTGTGACGTGAGTGTGACGTGCGTGTGTGATGTGTGATGTGCGTATGTGTGCGTGATGATGTGTGTGTGATGTGTGTGATGTGAGTGTGATGTGTGCGTGTGATGTGTGTGTGATGTGCGTGTGATGTGCGTGATGTGTGTGATGTGCGTGTGATGTGCGTGTGATGTGCGTGTGATGTGAGTGTGCGTGTGATGTGCGTGTGCGTGTGAGTGTGTGATGTCGTGTGTGTGCGTGTGATGTGAGTGTGTGTGATGTGCGTGTGATGTGCGTGTGATGTGAGTGTGATGTGCGTGTGATGTGCGTGTGATGTGCGTGTGATGTGCGTGTGATGTGCGTGTGATGTGCGTGTGATGTGATGTGCGTGTGATGTGCGTGTGATGTGAGTGTGTGTGTGTGCGTGTGACGTGTGCGTGTGATGTGCCGTGTGATGTGCGTGTGATGTGCGTGTGTGTGGTGATGTGCGTGTGAGTGTGTGTGTGACGTGTGTGTGAGTGGTGTGATGTGCGTGTGATGTGAGTGTGATGTGAGTGTGATGTGTGTGTGTGTGTGTGATGTGAGTGTGACGTGAGTGTGATGTGAGTGTGATGTGCGTGTGATGTGCGTGTGATGTGCGTGTGATGTGCGTGTGATGTGCGTGTGATGTGAGTGTGATGTGCGTGTGATGTGCGTGTGTGATGTGCGTGTGATGTGTGTGTGATGTGCGTGTGATGTGTGTGTGATGTGCGTGTGATTGTGTGTGTGTGATGTGTGTGTGATGTATGATGTGCGATGGTGGTGCAGGAGCTGCTGCGGGAGTGGAGGAAACTGCAGGGCGAGATGGAGGCGCTGATGGAGAGAGTGGGCTTGTTGGGAGAGATGGTGCACACAGACGCACTTCACCAGCAGGTGGCGGAACTGAGCCGTCACGCAGAAGAGCTGCAGCAGCGAGCGCAATCACGCCTGCTCAATCTGCAGGATGCTGCGAAGGTAACGCTGCGTATAAATAAACAAAAATCACAACAAAATAAATGTGTAATAATACATCAATAATGACACGATTTTATTATGTCAAGGCCGTTCATTTATTTGTATATTAATATTAAAAATAAAATAATATAAAAATAAAATAAAATATTATTGTAATAACAAATTAATATATAAATGAGTAATTATTGTATATTATTATTTATTTTTTGCTATTTTTTAACACTTTTTTTTAATACCTTTTTTTTAATACCATGTATTTATACATGCCACACCTATTTACTTGCTTATATTTTATATTTATTTCTCTTTTCTGTTTATGTATTTATTTGTTTATTCAGTTTTTTCATGTCTGCATGTTCATATATATTTATTTATTATTAACTAACCCTGATTATATATTATTATTATTATTATTATTATTATTATTATTATTATTATTATTATTCCACCCTACAACTTATTGTACAGACCAAACCGTAAGTCCTCGAGAGCTTCATTTTGGGAGACGCTGACGTGAGATGCTGACAAAGTCTCAGCCCAGTCGGACACAGGGGGGCGCTATAATCCCAAAAAATTTATTTCACACATTTTTGGTCATAACTCGTAGAAAATTTATCGTACACTCAAAACGTACATATTTATGGAATCGTTGTGTCAAAAGAGTTTTCTGCTGCAAAGTTCGCTTTTTCCGTAAAAATTGTAAAACAGGCTCCAAAGTAGGCGGGGCCACATTGACACAAACGGCTATAACTCCTGAACGCAATGAGATATCTTCATGAAATTTTGCACATCACTGTATTTCCTGAATCCTTCGCTCAAATCCAAAAAATGTGTAGACGATTAACGGCCCTAAACGAAGAAAAAAACCTTTTGAATTATTCTTTGTATAGCACCACCTAGTGGTGAAGCTAGGCAATAGCTATGCAATAGCCACTGGGGGGCGATATCCATGCAGCCTTCATGATGGCAAAGTGCACTGTGATGTCACAGCGAGAAAAGTGAGATTCACCATTTTTCAAACTCCGTCTTTGTCCTTCAGACGCTCGTGCTCGCAGATCGCTGCTTTCTGTTTATATTATATTTCTGTTTTTCTACTTGTTTATTGATTTATTTTCACATGAATGTGTTTACATTATATTTTCTATTTTTTCCAACATGAGATTATTTTATTCAATTGTTATTTATTTATTTATCTATTCATCTTTTTATTTAGTTTACATTCTCCATTCCTTTACCCAAGGTCATAAGCAGTTTATTTATTTCTAATAAAACGCTGCCCTCTAGTGGTGGTGTTTATACAGTGCATGTTTTCTGCCTGCACAGCGTTCCGTGAGGAAATGATTTTTAATGAGATTATATTCTTCTCTAAATCACTTTAATGACACATCACATCACATTAAAGTGAAAGGAAAGAAAGAGAGAGAGAGAGAGAGAGAGAGAGAGAGAGAATCTGTTCTGTGAATGTAATTAATCACTGATTGCTCTGATGTGATGGATACTAAATGAGAAATAACATTTATATATGTATATATATATATATATATATATATATATATATATATATATTTATATATATATAGATATATAAGGTAAGGTAACGTGAGGTACGTCGTCATCGTCGAGACTCACCCGCGTCTGAGAGGAGTTTCCTGCTGTTAAAGACATTTGTCGGATATGTAGGTGGATGATGTGACCTCATTAGACCGCATGTTTCACTCGTTTCTTTTTCTCGTTTTTCTCGTTCCTTGTCTTTTCCAACCATATGTGATTCTTTCCCAAACTCTTAGCACAAAGTTTTAACCGACGTCTCGAGGGGGAAAAAATACGAACGATATTGCAGGAAATAATATCATGGCATCTTTTATCACGCTATCAATATTATACCGTATCGTCTGAGCCGTAAACCCTAAAGTAATGATGCTTTCCCGATAGACTCGGAGACCATGACGGCTCTGTCCCAAGAATGTCCCCGAAAAATGTCTGTAGATATTTATTTATCGATATAATATTTATTGTATTTACTTATTAATGAATCTAGACACTTTGTGATATCCTAAATGTAAAATTAAATTGGTATTTACTTATAAATGATGGATTTTTGACTATATTTGTACCTGTACCTAAAAAATGACTGCTGTAGTTCCTAATCCCGGCCAATAGGGGGCAGTGTGTGTGTGCCGATTATTTTGTTTTCATGTGACATGTGACATGTACTTATAGTGATCATTACACGTCCTTAGAATTGTGCATTTCACAATTGCCTGTTACTTTTACTTATGGATGTTATAATGACCTGTACTTTATACATATGGAGGTCATAATGACACTTAAGGATAACATTTTAAGCATAACGTTTCTAGTTGACAATAACATGGACCTTATACTTATTAATTTCATAATGACATG
>JACRUU010000007.1:34476771-34479271 GCA_030449085.1 Kryptopterus vitreolus | reverse complement strand
CATAATGACATACCTTATACCTATAGATTTCATAATGTCACAGACCTTATACTTATAGATTTCATAATGACATGGGCCTTATACTTATAGATTTCGTAATGACACGGACCTTATATTTATGGATGTCATAAACAGTGACATATTTTATACTTATGGATGTCATATGTCACAGACATACTTATAGTACCTGGTTTAAGATATAGATTTCATAATGACATATTTATACTTATGGATGTCCACATGTACCTTATACCTATACCTTATACCTATAGATTTCATAATAACACTGACCTAATACTTATAGATTTCGTAATGACATTTTATGTATAGATTTCATAATGACACGGACCTTATATTTATGGATGTCAGAGGGCTGGATACAGAAAGATGGACCATATATTTATGTATGTCCTGGTGACATAGATGACATAGACCTATCTTTACGGATGTCATAATGTTATGTAGCTCAAAATTATGTCATAGTGACATATTTTATACTTATAGATGTCATAATGACATGGACCTTATACTTAGATTTCATAATGACATGGACATTATACTTATTGATGTTATAATGTTATGTAGCTCAAAATTATGTCATAGTGACATGTATTTTATACATTACAGATGTTCATGAATGATATATACCTTATATTTATAGATTTCATAATGACATGGACCTTATATTTATAGATTTCATAATGACATGGTCCTTATACTTATGGGTTCCATAATGTTATGTAGCTCAAAATTATGTCATAATGACATGTATTTTATGCTTATGGATTTTATAAAAACACGTACCTCGTACCAGATTTCATGACATGACGGAGGCCGTGGCATCCTGACACACAAACACACACACACACACAAACACACCACACACACACACACACAGAGTTCCGTGGCAGAGGTAGAGCTGTAACACAATAAAGGCGTGTTTGTGATTTGGAGGTCAATAAGGAGTAAATTGCCGATTAACTCCGAGTGAAACACAGAGGCAGGTGCAGCAGGTGTGTGTGTGTGTGTGTGTGGTGTGTGTGTGTGTGGTGGAGTTGATTATTCTCGGTGTGTGTTCCCCAGGAGGCCGTGGTGCAGTACGAGCAGTATGAACAGGAAGTGAAGAACCTTCAGAAGATGATCGAGGAAGCGCAGAGGGTTATTCAGGACCGACCCGTCGCCGCGGGCAACATCCACGAGCTCCAGACGCAGATCCAGAACCATGAGGTGAGAAACCCACCTCCACCCCTATCACCAATTTAACTTCATTTACACTTTACAATTTTATTTATTTGTATTTAATGTTTTATTGTGAACGAAATATTATTAGGTATAATGTTTATTTTTTTCATTCTGAAAATGCAGTAAAAAAAAATCTAAATAAATATAAATCTTTTATTTCATTATAAAAATAATTGTTTTCAGGAATAAAAAATTAGGTTTTGATTTTAATTCTTGTTTTTATTTTATTGTTTGGATTATTCATTGTTAGTTTTTTCTCCTCCAACCCTCAGACATATAAATAAATAAATAAATAATTATAAATTAAAAATATGTATATTTTACACTATTTAAAACAAAATTACTATAATATAGTTTGTGATCATTTTTTTTTCTTTTAAATATAAATCTGACCATATATTTTGCTATAGAGGGTGCACAAACTTTTAGACAATATATTTGTTTTGATTATAGGTTTATTTATTTAGTTTATTTATTTATAGAAATACATAAATATAAATATTAAATCAGTGCAGTGTGTGTGTGTGTGTGTGTGTGTGTGTGCGCGCGTGTGTGCGTGTGTGTGTGTGTGTGTGTGTGTGTGTGGTGTGTGTGTGTGTGTGTGTGGTGTGTGTGTGTGTGTGAGTGTGTGTGCGTGTGAGGGGGGTGTAGGCGGAGTGTGTATGTGTGTTTTGTGTGGTGTGTGTGGTGTGTGTGTGTGTGTGTGTGTGTGTGTGTGTGTGTGTGTGTGTGTGTGTGTGAAATCTGAGCTCTCCCCTCCTCCCTCCCTTTTGCATTGTTTGTGGCGAAGCTGCGCCGTGATTGGTTGAAAGAGGACGGAAAGGAAATCACAGACAGGATAGGCCCCTTAGCTCCGCCCCCTTTCCCCTTGTGAGGTCATTTCCTGTGCCGGCTGTTTCCTCTTTGTGTGCATGTGCATGTGTGGCTGGTTGGACAGGAAGTCCTGCCTCGTTCTCTACATTCTTCCTCCCCTCCTCCCCTGCCTCTCTTTTTCCCTCCTCCGACATCCCTTTCTCTCTTCTCCTTCGCCAGTTGCTTCAGAGCTGCGCCTTTTATTCAGACTTCTGCTCCAGGCCTTGGTAACCGTCCCGCCCACCGAGGGCTCTGATTGGTCAGGAATCCACAATTGAGCTTTTCTGGGCTGTTTTTTTCTTCTTCTTCGTTCCTTTCTGCAAACAGAAGATAGATAGAAGTATATAGAGGGAGGGATAGATAGATAGATAGATACGGAGAGATGAAGCGGTATAATCCCAGTTAT
>JACRUU010000007.1:34457813-34476271 GCA_030449085.1 Kryptopterus vitreolus | reverse complement strand
CGAACGCCGACGCCCTCTCCCTTCACCAGGTACCTCCCCCTTTAGCTCAACCTTTAACACGCTCACTTTCCAACGTCGCAAAAGTATTGGCACCCTTACAAAGAACACGTATTTAATCTAACGAATGAGACGTTTTATTTGTTTATTTGGTGTAAAGTGTGTGTAGTAAATATATTTTGTAAGTAACTGACACTTATATAAAACATACAGGCATATATGTGTAGATGCTAATATACTGCATGCCATAACGACACTTCATTACTACATGACAAATTAGGTCTTATACTATATATATAAACTGTAGGTCATAGTGGCACATGCTAATAGACAGCTTATAGAATGTACAGCTTGTTTATGTTATGTATGTAATGTAAACAATGTATGTCATTATGTAATGCATACATTTATATCATAATGTTAATTTGACAAATTGGACAATAATATTTTAATAGTATTTATTTCAAAATAGAGGCCATAATGACTCGTGAAGGTAAATGTCAATAGAATCATAATGATGTAATTGATACTCATATACTGTTATAATGACATAATGACTCATAACATTTACATGTCTATGTATTTTATGTCAAAATTACAAAGTATGTCCTAAGTCTAATATATAAAATATGGTCCATACTGGATAATACTATACTTATTAATATACTAATAGAAATCTTTCACCTTTTATTATTTATTTATTTATATGTATAATTTATATATATATATATATATGATATATATATATATATATGATTAACACGTTCACAAAAGGTGCCAATATTAATGTACCCTATTAAAATAAATGATAGCAAAATGATATATGTCATAATAGAACGTACCTTATGCATATAGACGTCATAATGACATATCCGTTATCCGTTACTGATGTCATTGTGACATATTCCTTGTACATTATGGGAAGTACATATTCCATAGGAATGGCCAAAAGTATTGGGACACCCGACTTTTCCACCCACATATTGTTATCGCCGTCATGTAGGACGTCTGTGGATGTGGTCGCGATACATATCCTGATGATGCCTCTCGTGATGCCGTTCGTCTGGATTTAATGACTTTAGTGTATTAACCAATGAAACCATTCTCTTTCCCACAGGTTTCAGGAAGGGCCCCTTTAAGTCGGGCCCCTCTGCAGGAGCTGTATGATCAGACCCTGGAATCCGCCGCCACGGCTAACCTGGACGACTTGCAGCGCTCGTGGGAAACATTGAAGAATGTGGTAAATAAACCCCATCCCGCTCTTCTCAGCGTACATCCTGGCTTTATCGGAACACCTAACACCTCTTTACTGGCTCTCGTAGATCAGCGAGAAACAGAAGAGTCTGTACGAGGCTCTGGAGAGGCAGCAGCACTACCAGGAGGCTTTGCAGTCCATCTCAACCAAGATGGAGTCCATCGAGGCGTCGCTCAATGTAGGACTAGAAGCTGGAAAGAGTCCCGAGAGCCAGATGGCAGCTCACCAGGTGATGGAGGGAGAACGCGACAATCACATTAGCACCAAAGTCCAATGATTAGTATCTTTCTGAGACGGGCGTTCCTCAGGGCTCTATGCTAGGACCACTTATTTATGAGGATTTTTTTGTGGTTTGAGGTTGAGAACACGAACATGTTTGCTTGCTCCAGGCGCTGATGGATGAGATCCTGATGCTGCAGGACGAGATCGGCTCTCTGCAGGTGCGTTTCTCTGAGGAGCTCCAGTGGGATGAAGAGAGTCCCGAGCATGACTCTGGAGACCAGCTGGCCCTCCACTCCACCCTCACCGTGCTGGGAGAACGCATGGCCACCATCCGCATGAAGGCCTCGGGCAAGCGACAACTCCTGGAGGTGAGAAATGGAGTTTCGGGTCGGGAGAACCGAGTCATCACTTTCCTCACTTCCGTGTCTTTTTTTCATTCGGCAATCAATCATCAAAACATTCAATCAATCAATTATACAAATCATTTTTCAATCAACTAATCAATCAATTAACCAATCAACAATGCGCCCAATTAACATTTATATTTATGCCATTTGGCAGACGCCCTTATCCAGAGCGACTTTCAACTGAGCAATTGAGGGTTAAGGGCCTTGCTCAAGGGCCCACTAGTGGCAGCTTGGTGGTGGCGGTGGGATTTGAACCTGTGATATTCCGGTCCAGAGGTCAACTCCTTAACCATTGTACATCCATTCATTCATTCATCTTCTAGCGCTTTATCCGATCTTCCCTCGGGTCACGGGGAGTCTGTGTCTATCCAGCGTCTATGGGCATTAAGGCAGATCCCCCTGGATGGAATGCCAACCCATCACAACAACAATACACACACACACACACACACACACACACACACACACATTCCTACATAGGGACGTTTTTCAAGGTGGCCAATCAAGCTACCGTGCATGTTTTTTCCGAGGAGCCCGGAGGAAACGAGACCCGAGAAAAACCCCCTGAGGCACGGGGAGAACATGCACAAACTCCACACACACCTGGGAATCGAACCCGGACCCTGGCGATGTGAAGCGAACTTGCTAATCACTAAGCACACCCCCCCATTGGACTCCCACCTCCCTATTAACCAATTAAATGAACTAATCAAATAATCAATCCACCAGTCACCCAAATAATCAAACAACCAACCTCTCAATTAACCAAACAGTCAATTGATCACTTAAACCATTATTTAAACAATTGTACAAATGACCAATCAATCAATCAACGAGTCAATCAACCCACCAATTGACCAGCCAATCAATCAATCAACGAGTCAATCAACCCACCTATCGACCATTTAATCAATCAATCAACAAGTCAATCAACCCACCAATTGACCAGCCAATCAATCAGTCAAATCAATCAATCAACGCCAATCAATCAATCAACAAGTCAATCAATCAACCAATCAACCTCAACCCACCAATCGACCAGCCAATCAATCAATCAATCAATTACTCAACTACCAACCAATTAATCTGCCTTTCATGCGACCACTTCATTAATTAGCCGTTTAATGCATGTTTTTGTTCCCTGTCCAGGAGCGCCTGAACGAGCAGCTGGAGGAGCAGAGACAGGAACAGGCCCTGCAGCGTTACCATAGCGAGGCCGAGGAGCTGGATCATTGGTTGCTCAGCACACGGGCGACACTTAACTCCGCCCTGCAGCCTCACCCTGAGGACATGGACATGGAGGAGCAGCTGATCGACTGTCAGGTGAAGGTTAAAACGCTAAACCAGCATGACCATGCCTCTGTGCATGGAGATCTGCTGTACATGGTTCTTAATGGAGGATCTCCTGCTATAAACCTCATGATGTGGATCCTGATCTCTGCCTGCAGAACATGCTGATGGAGATCGAGCAGAAGGTGCTGTGTCTGTCCGAGCTGTCGGTCCACAGCGAGAGCCTCCTGCTGGAGGGGAAGGCCGGCATGCGGGGAGACGCCGAGCAGCTCACGCTCAAACTGCACAGCCTGAAAGCCAGCCTTCTGGAGCTGCAGCGCATCCTGCAGGACAAACACACACATATCCAGGTGGGCATCGAAACACCCCACTTTAGAGGCTGTTTCTGCATCAGTATTGCTGTTTATGACCAACACAACACCAACAACCACCAACGGAGCTTTAAACTCTTTGACTAGAAGAGACACGTCCTGTATAACCTCATATTTAGTCACTGGTTTGCTTCGTTTGATGGACATTTGAGGTACAACAAGAGTCAACATGTTTAAAAAACAATGAATCAATCAACTATTCAATTAAGCATACAGCCAACCAACCATTTAATCAATCAATCAATTAAACATCCATTACCCACCAACCAATCAACCAGTTAATCAATCAATCAACAATCATTAACATCATACCACACCAATCACAGTTAATCATCCAACAATCAATCACAGTAATCAATCAATCAATCAGTTAAATCAACCAGTTAATCAATCAATCAATCATCAATCAATCAATCAGTTAAACATCCATTACCCACCAACCAATCAACCAGTTAATCAATCAATCAATCAATCAATCAATCAATCAATCAATCAATCAGTTAAACATCCATTACCCACCAACCAATCAACCAGTTAATCAATCAATCAATCAATCAGTTAAACATCCATTACCCACCAACCAATCAACCAGTTAATCAATCAATCAATCAATCAATCAACCAGTTAATCAATCAATCAATCAATCAGTTAAACATCCATTACCCACCAACCAATCAACCAATCAATTAACCATTTAGTCAACTGACCAATTAATCAATCAATCAACAAACCAACCAATCAATAAATTGATCATAAACTGATCAATTTAAAACAGCAATAACCGAAGCAAACCAATTAAGAAGTCAATCAACCAATCAGTAAATTAACTATTTAAATTATTAACCAATCACACAACCAAGGCAAACTGTTATCTCAGACTATTATCTCGTAATCACGCGCTTCAATAATTTCAAGAAGATAAACACGTTGTGTTTAGAATGTGGTTTATTTATCCAAACTGGTGTAAACAATAATGAAAATAAAAATGACAGAAGTAAAAAAAAAAGACCAGATCATTTCGGCTTGTCTTCAGAAGAAATTCTGTTCTGAACCAATCAACAGCATGAAATCCAGTGTTAAATGACATGAGCAGTGCAGGCTGGTGGGGGTAGTGCAACGCTGTGAGGAATGAGTTATCATAGTCAGTGATTCTGCTTCATCCTCCGTGTTTTTCGGACCTGAACATATAACATTTCATTGAAATATACACCGATCATATAAATTAGGGCTGTCAAAGTTAAGGCCTTATTAACGCGTTAACGATGAATTAACAGCACTAATGTAATTAAGGCGTGTTATACCACAGTGTACATTACTATATGAGTGATCTGCTCCTTCACTCTGCGTCGTGTTGTTGCGAACGAACGAAACCCAAACAACAAATAAATAAATAAAGGTTCAGTGCATCCACTCACACTTCCTAAATGTCCCACAATGACGCCCCCTAGCTGCGCATTCACAACAGGTACGATCTCCTCACTATATTAGCGTATATTAGCGTATGGAACCTTACGCAAGCGCATCGCATTCCCAAATCCGTATTACTGCAATAAAGCGCATTTTTACTGAACGCAATAAAGCGCTTCCGTATAACCTAAACACCGTATCACCAGTTTATATGGAAAAGCAACCGGAACACAATTCTTAAAGGAGCCACGTCCCATATTTTACACTTCAAACCAACACTAAACAAAATAACATTGTCATTAACAAGAAATTACTATTAAAAGTTTCCAGAGTAAAATAAATATGAAATAGTCAATAATTTTATTAAAATGAGAGATTTTGAGTGAAATGTTTATAATTATAGCATCTGTTACAGTATTAAAAACATGAAAAGTATTTATTTATGCTACATTGAAAACATGTGATTAATTGTGATGAAATATTTATATATATATATAAATATTTCATGTTTTTTCCTCCTCAGGGATCTTTAATGACGCAGGAGGAGATGGAGACGGACTCGTCGTTATCTCAGAGCCCCAGCGTGTTGGACTGGCTCAGTCAGGCTCGGTCCACACGCAGCCTGCAGCACCAGGACACCATGCAGAGACAACGGGTACAACCCTTTAATCACCCAGAACACCATGCTGGAACGCTACCAATCATTGTGATTTGCATATTAGGCCACGCCCATGACTTATCAATGTGCCCTGTAGGAATTAGAGACCCAACTGGAGGAGCAGAGGAAGCTGATGCAGTCCGTGGCCTGCCGAGGGGAGGAGCTTCTCACGCAGCAAACCACGCCCAATGGAGAGAAGTATGTCCTCTTAAAAGTGTTCCCCACAAAATCCCAAAAATAAATACACCCCTCTGACGCTTGGGCTTTGTTTCCGTGTCAGCGCTGGCGATGTGCAGGACGCGGGCGAAGGCGTGAACGTGGTAGAGGAGGACGGGATGAGGGTGAAGTGGGAGAATCTGAGTAAAGATCTCAACACCAAACTGCAGCTGTTATTAAACACCATGCAGGAGGAACAGCTCGGCTCGGTACATCCGGCTCATACAAATATCACGTCCTGTCGCACCCTTATAACCCCAGCGTACCCTTATAACGGGGATTTGTGTGGTGTGTGTGTGTGTGTGTGTGTGTGTGTGTGTGTGTGTGTGTTGTAGGTGTATCAGCGATCGCGAGTGTCCAGCCCGGGAAGTCTGTTCAGAGGGGATCAGCTCACGGCGGACGTGTTTTCCCCCAGTGCTTTATTTCAGATTCAGGAATTAGCCGAGGTACTTTATAATGCAAAAAAAAAGGAAAAAACATTTTTATTTATTAATTTTTTATGCGTTTGTGTGATTTCTATAATGTTCTGCACGGAAGCATCATTAGGAGTCAGTATATTATATTATTTATTATATTTGATATATGATATTATATATTATTTTATATTTATTATTGTATTATTTTTTATAATAAAATAATTAAAATATAAAATAATATATAATATAATATATGAAAAATAATAAATAAGAATATTACTGATTAATCATTGTATTAATTCGCGATTATTATAATTATTATTATTTATATAATTTATTTATTTAAACCATGAATAATCCGATGATTAATCATTAATCGCATATTGGAATAAATGAATATGTTTCATATTTTTAATACTAATTTAAGTACTATATATATTTTTAATAAATAATTGTGGCAGATGATAAAAGTTATATAGAGCTATAGAGTTGAAATATGGTGCGGCGGGCTCCTTTAAGAATAATGTTCCGGTTCCGGTTGCTTTCCATATAAACTGTTGATACGTTTAGTTTGAATGAGGAGATATATATATATATATATATATACAGAGAGAGAGAGAGATTTTTTCTTTTTGTTTATTTTGTTTTTAATACATTGATAAATGACATTTTAATTCATTTAAATGACATAAGACTAGAGAAAGAAGAGGAGACCTTTTTATTAGATTTATTTTTAATTATTATTATTATTATTTTATTATTATTATATTATTATATTACATCATGAAGATAAGACTAGAGAGGAAGGCGTAAAAAAGGGTTCATAGTCTAATTTATTTATACATTTTATATGAGTTTGTAGTATATTATATTAGTAATTAACTTGTTAATACATTTTTTTATTATTGATTTCTTTGGAATTCTTTATTTGTACTTTTGAATGTTAAATTGTTTTTGATTGTTACATTTTGATAGTAGTTGTTTTGATTGTTGATTGTTATTTATATTAGCTGTCAATCGATTCAAATAATGAATAATGATTAATCGGAGGATTTAACTCGTTAATTACTATAAAGAATTAAGAATAAGAATTAAGTTTACAAATAGAAATAAACGTGTCTGAAAGAGGATCCCGGTCGTATCCGTGATTATACATGTGTGTGTTTATTTCTGCCTCGGGTTTCCTCACACCAGGACGAGACTCGGGAGATGACTCTGTACGAGGCGGTGTGTTCTGCCTCCACATGGCTGGACGGGGCCGAGAACAGTTTGCTGTCGGGCCCCGTGCTGCTCTCGGACGACTCGGAGGTTCAGCTGTGCCATTTAGAGGTAGGTTTCTGTTACGGATGGAGAAGAGAAACGCTGCAGATGCACTGAGAGCGCTTGTGTTTGGTGCAGGGACTGAATAAGGAGGTGAAGAACGTCAGTGAGGAGGTGTGTAAGTGTCGGGATGGAGGAGATGATAACCTGATCGAGGAGGTGATGGACGGACTGGACGAGAGACTGAGACTGATGGATTCGCTGCTGGAGCAGAGATGTGATGGGATCAGAGACAGGCTGAAGGAACATACCACTTTTCAGGTGAGTGTGGGGGGATGGGTCTGTGTTGGGGGATTAGGGTCTGTGTGGTGGGGGGGGTGGTGGAGGGTCTGTGTTTGGGGGTGCGGGTCTGTGTTGGGGGGTGGGGTCTGTGTTGTTGGGGTTGTGTGGGGGTGGGGGGGTGGGGTCTGGTTGATGGGGTGGGGGGTGGGGAGGTGGGGTCTGTGTTGGGGGGTGGGGGTCTGTGTTGGGGGGGTGGGGCTGTGTTGCGAGGTCTGTGTTGGGTGGTTGGGGTCTGTGTGGTCTGTGGGGTGGTCTGTGTTGGGGGGGGTGGGGGTTGGGGAGGGTGGGGTCTGTGTTGGGGGGGGTTATGGGTTGGGTGGGGTGTTGGGGTGTTGGGGTGGGGTCTGTGTGGGGTGGGGGTCTGTGTTGGGGGGTGGGGGGGGTCGTGGTGGTGGGGGGTGGTGTTGGGGTCTGTGGGGTCTGGTTGGGGTGGGGGTCTGTGTTGGGGGGGCCGGGTCCTGTGTGTGTGGGAGGGGTGGGGTTCTGTTGTTGGGCAGGGTGGGGTCTGTGTTGGGGAGGTGGGGTTGGGGGGGGGGTTCTGGTGGGGTCTGGTTGTGAGGGGTGTTGGGGGGGGTGTGGGGGGGGGGGGTCGGTGTTGCTGGGGGGGTGGGGTCTGTGTTGGGGGGGTGGGGTCTGTGTTGGGGGGGGTGGGGGTCTCGTGGGTGGGGTTGGGGGGGGTTGGGGTCTGTTGCGGGGGGGGGGGTGGGGTCGTTGTGGGGGGGTGTTTGGGGGGGGACTTTTTTCATCGTAATTAATATTGTAATAAATAAATAAACGTTTTCTTACAGGCTGATCTGAGGCAGTTATTTACAGCCATCAGCGGCGCAAAGCAACAACTGCAGCTGAAGATGTGTGGAGCTGCCGATCGCCCCGCTTCTAAACAAAACTCGAGGTGCGACTAAACACCAACTCCACACCAAACACACACACAACACACAATTCATACAAACACAACACACACTCTCAAACACAACACAAACACACATACAACACGCATCACACACAACACACAAACACACACAATACACACACAACATACACACAACAAACACACACAACACAAACAACACACATCACGCACATCCACAACACAACAACACACAACACACAACACAACAACCACACAAACACACACACACAACAACAATCTCAACACACACACACACACACACAACACTTCACAACAACCCCACATCTCAACACACACAAACACACAAACACAATCACACACACAACAACACACACAAGACCAAACAAACACAATCTCACACACAACACACACACACACACAACAACACAATCTCAACACACACAAACACACATCACAACAACACAATCTCAACACACACACACAACAACAACACACAACACACACAAACACACATCACAACAACACAACCTCAACACACACAACACAACACAACACACACACAAACAACACACACACACACATGACACACACACAGACTCAACACACACAAACACACAAAACACACACACACACACATCACAACAATACAATCTCAACACACACAAACACACATTCAACCCACACACACACCACACACACACAACACAATCTCAACAACACACACACACACACACAATCACAACAACACAATCTCACAACACACAAACACAACACACAATTACAACAACACAATCTCAACACACACACACACACAACACAATACACACACACACACACACACACAACTCCTAACACACACTCAGCACAACTCAACACACACAACACACACACACACACACATTCAACACACACACAAACACACAACACACACACACACACCATCACAACAACACAATCTCAACACACACAACACACATCACAACAACACAATCTCAACACACACACACACACACACATCAACACAACACACACACAACACTCACACACAAACACACACAACCAATACAACAATCACACACACACACAACACACAAACAACATCACACACACAATCACACACACACAAACACATACCATCAACACACAACACACACACACAACAACACAACACAACTCACACACACATCTACAACAACAACACACACACCAAGCACACAACACACACACACACACACAGCACACACAACAACACACACACAACACACACAATCACACACACACATCTCACCACACACACACACAATCACACACACACACACACACACAAACACACACAACAACAACACACACACAACACACACATCACAAACACAATCAACAACAACACACACACACACACACCACATCACAACAAACACAATCACAAACACACAACACAACACACACACAGCACAACACACACACAACAACACAACTCAACAACACACACACACACAACACACAACACAATCTCACACACACACACACACACACATCACACAACACACCTCCACACACAACAACACAATCTCAACACACACAAACACACATTCACAACAACACAATCTCAACAACAACACACACACACATACACAACAACACAATAACACACACACACACACACACACACAACACACAATCTACACACACACACAACACAATCAACAACCCACACACACAACACACACACACACACATCAACAACACACACACACACACACACAAACAACACACACAACACACACATCACAACAACAATCTCACACACACACAAACACACAACAACAACACACCATCACAACACAACACAATAAACAACACACACACATCACACACAATCTCAACACACCACACACAACAACACACACACAACACAACAACACAACACAATCACAACAACACTCCAACAAACACAACAACACAACACACACAACACACACACACACAATCACACACACAATCTCTCACAACACAAACACACACACACACACAATCTCAACAAACACACAACACAACAACACACAACTCACAACAACAACACATACTCAACACAAACAACACAACACACACAACACAACATCACAACAACACACAACACAATCAAAACACATACCACAACAACACACACACACACATCTCAAACACACACAAACACATCTCACATCACACACACACAACACAACACACACAAACACACAACACAACACACAATCACCACACTCACACACACACACACACACACGTCAAACAACACAAATACACACAACACACACACACCACACTGCCAGACAAAACACGTCACACACAACACACACACACACACACATCTACACAACACAACAACACACACACACACATCACAAACACACAACACACACACACACACAATCTACACACACACACATCACAACATCACAACACACACAAACACACACAACACAATCACAACAACACACAACACACACACACAACATAAAACACAATCAGAACACAACACACACAACAACACACAATCTCAACACACACACACATCACAACATCACAATCTCAACACATCATAACACAACACACACACATCACAATCTCAACACACAATCACAACAACACAACACACACACACACACATCACAACAACACAATACACACACACACACACATCACAACAACAACAATCTCAACACACACACACACACACATCACAACACAATCACAAAAACACACACACACAAAAAACAAACACACACATCAAACATCACAATCTCAACACACAATCAGAACAACACACACACACACACACATAGCACAACACAACATCACAACTCACACACACACACACACACACACACACACACACACACACACAAAACACATCACACAACACATTACACACGCACATCAAACAACACAATCTCACACACACACACATCAACAACATCACAATCTCAACACACACACACACCACACACATCACAACAACACAATCTCAATACACACACATTACAACAACACAATCTCAACAACACACACACACACACACACACACAATCACAACAACACAATCTCAACACACACACATTACAACAACACAATACACACACACACACAAACACACACACACACAACATTGTGTGTGTGTGTGTGTGTGTGTACAGACTGTGGCAGAAGCAGAGGACAGTGTGAGGGAGTTTGAGCAGAAAGTGTGTGAGATGAGGAATAAAGGTGAAACGCTGCAGTCGGACTCGGTGAACACACAGGAGCTGCTGAAACTGCAGGTATCAGTGTAGAGTCGTCTCTCCTCAATCCCATTACATCATCTACACACACATGTGTACGGTCAACACTGAGTGTGTGTGTGTGTGTGTGTGTGTGTGTGTGTACGTGTGTGTGTGTGTGTGCAGGATGTGTATGAGGAACTGGTGGAGATGGTGGGGTCCAGGCGGAGTGGGCTGAACCAGACGCTGGTGTTGAAGGCGCAGTATGAGAAAGCTTTGCAGGACCTGCAGGAGCTGGTGGACACGGCTCAGGACAAGATGGCCGCTGATCAGAAGATGACCGTGGGTTCTGTGCTGGAGGTCCAGATCCTCCTGGACAAGCACAAGGTGTGTGTCAGGTGTACACACACACCTGCTCTTTACTTGTGTTTATTACCACATTTTGTTTTGTGACCCGTGTGTGTGTGTGTGTGTGTGTGTGTGTGTGTGTGTGTGTGTGTGTGTGTGTGTGTGTGTGTGTGTGTGTGTGTGTGTGTGTAGGAGTTCTTTCAGGGTCTGGAGGCCCACGTGGTGCTGACGCAGGCCTTCTTTAGGCAGGTCAGTGGTGTGATGGTGCAGAGAGAAGCTCAGGTCCTGGAGCAGACGCTCGCTCAGGCTCACACCGTCCTCAAACAGGCTCACAGGAGGGGCGTGGAGCTGGAGGGCATCCTGGAGGTGTGTGTGGGGTCACAAGTCATTTTATTAATGATCTTCGCTATCTATCAGGATTTTAGGATCTATTGGGATCTATTATGATCTCAGGATCTGTTGGGATCTATCAGGAATGTATGATTATTGGGATCTATTATGATTTTGGGATCTATTGGGATCTATTATGATTTCAGGATCTGTTGGGATCTATCAGGAATGATCTAATATGATCTAATAGGATTGTTAGGATCAATTGGAATCTATTGGGATTTTAGGATCTATTAGAATGTCAGGGTTACCAGGATCTATTAGGATTTTAGGATCTATTGGGATTTTAGGATCTATTAGAATGTCAGGGTTATCGGATTCTATTAGGATTCCGGGATTATTCGGATCTATTAGGATTTTGGGCTCAATTGGGATCTAACAGGATTGTAGCATTATTAGGATCTATTAGGATTTTAGGATCAATTTTGATCTATCAAGATTGTAGCATTATTAAAATCTATTATGATTTCAGGATTATTAGGATCCATTAGGATTTTAGGATCCATTTGGATCTGTTAGAATGTCAGGGTTACCATGATCTACTAGGATTTTAGGATCTATCAGGATCTATTAGGATTTTTGGGATCTATTAGGATTTTTGGGATATATTACGATTTGCAAATCTATTGCGTGTGTGTGTGTGTGTGTGTGTTTGGTTCAGGAGTGGAGCAGGTTTGTTGGAGATTACCAGGCCCTGTATAAGCAGTTGGAGGTGGTGGAGAGCAGCATCCCAGCTGTAGGACTGGTGGAGGAGACGGAGGAGAGACTGAGTGAGAGGATTGCGCTCTATCAGGTACACACACACACACACACACACACACACACACACACACACACACACACACACACACACACACACACACACACAGGTACTCGTGCCCGTGTACTCACCTGTACTCTCGGTCCTGCGTCAGTGTCTGAAGTGTGGTCTGGTGGAGCGACAGCAGCAGCTGTATCAGGTTCTGGAGGACGGGAAGAGACTGTTACTGAGTGTGTGCTGCTCTGAACTCGAGGCTCAGCTCACTCAGCTCGGAGAACACTGGCTCAGCAGCACCACCAAAATCAGCAAAGAGCTCCAACGCCTCGACTCCACACTCAAACACTGGACCAGGTACTTTACACTTTACACCTTTACTCTTATACTTTTATACCTTTACTCTCATACTTTACACTTTAATACCTTTATGCTTACACTTTACACATTTATACTTTACACTTTACACCTTTACTCTTATACATTTATACCTTTACTCTTATACTTTACACTTTAATACATTTATACTTTACACTTTACACATTTATACTTTACACTTTACACATTTATACTTTACACTTTACACCTTTACTCTTATACATTTATACCTTTACTCTTATACTTTACACTTTAATACCTTTACGCTTACACTTTACACATTTATACTTTACACTTTACACATTTATACTTTACACTTTACACATTTATACTTTACACTTTACACTTTATACTTTACACTTTACACACTTTATACACTTTACACTTTACACATTTACTTTACACTTTACTTTACTTTACTTTTATACCTTTACTCTTATACTTTACACTTTACTTACATTTATACATTTACACTTTACACATTTATACTTTACACTTTACACCTTTACTCTTATACTTTACACTTTAATACCTTTATGCTTACACTTTACACATTTATACTTTACACTTTACACCTTTACTCATATACTTTTACACCTTTACTCTTATACTTTTATACCTTTACTCTTATACTTTTATTCCTTTACTCTTATACTTTACACTTTAATACCTTTACGCTTACACTTTACACATTTATACTTTTACTTTACACTTTACACATTTACACTTTACACTTTACACTTTACACATTTATACTTTTACTTTACACTTTACACATTTACACTTTACACTTTACACTTTACACATTTATACTTTTACTTTACACTTTACACATTTACACTTTACACTTTACACATTTATACTTTACACTTTACACCTTTACTCTTATACTTTTATACCTTTACTCTTATACTTTACACTTTAATACCTTTACGCTTACACTTTACACATTTATACTTTACACTTTACATATTTTACTATACTCTTTACATTTTTAACCTTTTACTGTACTCTTTACTCCTTTTCTTTACACATTTATACTTTTACTTTACACTTTAAACATTTTACTATACTCTTTACTTTGCACTCTACACTTTAATACCTTTACTGTTACAGTTTACACATTTGTACTATTACTTTACACCGGACACTTTACACTTTTATACCTTTAATTTACACATTAATGCTTTTACTTTACACTTTACACATTTACTTTACACCTTTACTTTACACTTGACTACCTTTATTCTTACACTTTACACATTTATACTTTTGCTTTACACTTCACACCTTTATACCTGTACTGTTACACTTTACACCTTTACTTTATACTTTACACATTTATACTTTTACTTTACACTTTAATATTTTTACTGTACTCCTTACTCCTTTACTTTACACTTTAATACCTTTACTGTTACACTTTACACCTTTTACTGTATTCTTTACTCCTTTACTGTTACACTTTATACTTTAATACCTTTACTGTTACACTTTACACCTTTTACTGTACTCTTTACTCCATTACTGTATACTTTATACCTTTACTCTACTCTTCACTTTTACTTTACACTTTATACCTTTACTGCTACACTTTACACATTTAACTCTACTCTTTACTCCTTTACATTAAACTTTACACCTTTATAACTTAACTGTTACTCTTTGCACCTTTACTGTTACTCTTTACTTTACACTTACACTTCTCCATTTTTCTTTACTTTACACTTTACACCTTTACTTTACACTTTACACTTTGCTCTGCTCTTTACACCTTTAGTTTACATGTTTGCTGTTACTCTTTATACCTAAAGCAAGTCAACTCTCTAATATTATTTTACTTTTTACTGTGACACTTTTAACCTTTACTTATTTTACTCTTATCATTATTTTAATCTTTACTGTTCATTTACGGTTATTTTTTACACATTACTCTTTGCGTATTTGTTGGATTTATTCTTTATTTACTTCATGTAAAGGTAATTATTTGTTGGTCTCTCCGTAGGTACCAGAGCGACTCGGCAGAACTGACTCACTGGTTGTCCTCGGCTCTGGACAGGTTGGAGTTCTGGAGCACGCAGTCCGTTACTGTTCCACAGGAGCTGGAGACGGTCCGAGACCACCTGCATGCCTTCCTGGTACCAACATCCTTCGCTCGCAGAGATTTTTGTGTGTGTGTGTGTGTGTGTGTGTGTGTGTGTGTGTGTTTATCCGGACATTGTTCTGTTTTCAGGAGTTCTCTAAAGAAGTGGACGCAAAGTCCTCGCTGCGCTCGTCAGTCCTGAGCCGCGGGAATCAGCTGCTGAGGCTGAAGAAGGTGGACACGGCGGCGCTGCGGACTCACCTGGCTCACATGGAGGCGCAGTGGGCGGAGCTTCTCACGCGCATCCCGGTGGTGCAGGAGAAACTCCATCAGGCGAGACAAATCACACACAGAAAGCTTTATTATTATTATTATTATTATTAGTGATGGGTGTAGTAATATTTGTATCATTGTGACGCTGCAGCTGCAGATGGAGAAACTGGCGTCCCGTCACGCCATCACCGAGTTAATGAGCTGGATGTCCCTCATGGAGAACATCATCCAGGAGGACCAGAGCAAGATCATGGAGGCCGTGAGTTCAGAGGAGGTGCAGAACTACATCCAAAAATACAAGGTACGTTAGGGGCAGTATACTGCTTCAATTTTATTTATTTATTTATCTGTTTGTTTGTTTGTTTGTTTTTTGTGTAGGTTTTCTTTGTCTCACTTTAAAAATGTTCCCTATTTAGTATTTTTTTCCTTTTCTTTTCGTCCTTGTTTTTTCTTTCTTTATTTGTCATTCCGTGTTTACTTTGCATTATTTATTTGCTTTTAATTATAATCATATTTTTTGTTTTCTTCTTTTTCATCTTTCATTTTTCTTTTCTTTTCATTCTTGCTTTCTTATTTTCCTTTTACTTCCTCGTCAACATGTACATTTTGTTGTTGTTGTTATTATTATTATTATTTATTTTATTTGTTTATTAATCAGATTTTCCATTAATTTTTCCCCTATTTTTTAATTTCTTTATTTTTCTTTACTTTTTATTATTTCTATTGCTTACTGTTTTTTTTTTTACTTCTTTATGATTATTGTTTCTCACAGTTGTTCCTGATTTCTTATTTTTTTTTTTTTACAATTATAATACATAATATTTTATTATCATATTTATACATTTTTCACTTTTAGTATTATTTTGATTATTACTTTAGACTTTTTTAAGTTACTGTGACATTATTATTATGATTGATGTTGTTGTTATTATAATTGTTTTCTTTGATTTGTTTATTAATCAGATTTTCCATGAAATTCTTTTCCCCTATTTTTTCAATTGTCTTTATTTTTATTTACTTTTTATTAGTTCTATATTTCTTCACTGTTTTTTTTTACTTCTTTATCATTATTTTTCTCACATTCCTGATTTCTTATATAATTTTCTTAATTATAATACATATTTTATTATAATATTTTTACATTTTTCACTTTTATTATTATTTTGATTATTACTTTACACTTTAAGTTACTGTGACATTTATTATTATTATTATTATTATTATTATTATTATCATTATTATTGTTGTTGTTGTTATTCATTCATTCATTCATTCATCTTCTAGCGCTTTTTTCCGATCTTCCCTCGGGTCACGGGGAGTCTGTGTCTATCTCAGGCGTCTATGGGGATTAAGGCAGGATACACCCTGGATGGAACGCCAACCCATCACACACACACACACACACACACACACACACACACACACACACACACACATTCATACACTAGGGATAATTTTCCAAGGTGCCAATCAACCTACCGTGCATGTTTTTGGACCGGGGGAGGAAACCGGAGAACCCGGAGAAAAACCCCCTGAGACACGGGGAGAACATGCACAAACTCCACACACACATGGCCGAGACGGGAATCGAACCCGGACCCTGGCGGTGTGAGACGAATGTGCTAACCACTACGCCACCGTGCCCCCTCCTGTTGTTGTTATTATGAGGAGTTATTTGCACTGAGTACACTGAGCTCCTTGTTCTGGTTCCTGGTCTCGGCAGGGTTTCGGGATCGATCTCTCCTGTAAGCAGCTGACGGTGGATTTTGTGAATCAGTCGGTGCTGCAGATCAGCAGTCAGGACGTGGAGGGGAAACGCAGCGATAAGACCGACTTCGCCGAGCGCCTGGGGGCCATGAACCGACGCTGGCAGGTCCTGCAGGGCCTCATCACTGAGAAGGTACATATATAAACTCATCTCCTCATCTCATCTCCCAAATCTCCTCAAAGATCTCGCAGAAGAACTTCACAAAAGAGTGGAGATTATGATAACATCTAATGGTCAGGTGTCCACAAACTTTTGACCTGGCGGTGTATGTTTATGTATATATATATAAAAGGTGCTGATTGCTTTGCTTTGTGTTTCAGATCAGGTTCCTGGAGAGTTTACTGGAGAGCTGTGTGGAGTATGAAGCTGGTGTTCAGACGCTGAAGTCGTGGATCAGCACTCAGGAGGAAAAAGTGAAGAAGAAGCCTCGGGTCGAGGACGTGGGCGCCGTGCAGAACCTGCTGAAGGACTGCCAGGTAACCTCCAATAAACACATGTTTA
>JACRUU010000007.1:34447813-34450313 GCA_030449085.1 Kryptopterus vitreolus | reverse complement strand
ACTCCTGCACTGTAGCCTCCGATCCAGCAGGTGTCACCATCGCACTGTCTTGTCGGTGAATTAGATCACAGTGTGATTTCTCGACAGCCAATAGGAAACGAGCATCAATCAAGATGGTCTCTATGTGAAACTATGTAGAAAGCGTGTTCCTGTTTGTGATTGGTCGGGTTAAATTATATATAAGACGGAGGTGGTGTAGCCCAGTGGTTAAGGTGTTGGCCTCCACCCCAGAAGATCATGAGTTCAAACCCCACCACCAAGCTGCCACTAGTGGGCCCTTGAGCAAGGCCCTTAACCCTCAGTTGTAATCTGCCAGATGCTGTAAATGTAAATAACCGTAAAACAAACTGTTTTTTCCCCTTTTCCATGTCGGTCGGAGTGTAGAGACGATTTCGGCCTGAAGTTGGCGCTGTTGAGTAATCAGTGGCAGGGCGTGGTGCGACGGGCGCAGCAGAGGCGGGGCATCATCGACGCGCTGGTGTGTCAGTGGCAGCGTTACAACGAACTCTGTAAGAGACTGAGATACTGGCTGCAGGAGGTGTGTCTGGAACCGGACGAGGAACCAGAGCATCAGCAGAGTGGAGGTGGAGGAGGAGGTGGTGGAGGTGGAGGTGGAGGTGGAGGAGTCACGGCTCTGCAGCAGGCACGAGGAGTCCTCGACCACATACAGGTAAAAACACTACCACACCTGGCTTTTCCTACGAGGAGATACACGCAGTGTTATTACGGTACCAATATGATGACATCGATACGATACCGTGGTTAAATATCACGATACCAATACTATGGCAAAAAAAAATTATATTTATTATTAAACGCCCAAATATCTGCTGGAATAACGTAAACTTGAAATAAAAATGTAATTATTTACAAAATTTCATGCCTCAAGTTCATTACAATGAATGTAAATTCTGTCCACACTGCCCCCTATAGTCCAACGCCAAAATTATATTTATTATTAAACGCCTTGATGTCTGCTGTAACAACGTAAACTTGAAATAAATATAAAAATATGTCATTATTTACAAAATTTCATTCCTCAAGTTCATCACAACAAATGTAAATTCTGTCCACACTCTGCCCCCTATAGTCCAACGCTTGGAACTGCGATTATTTTTACGTTAATAATAAAATCGTGTCGTTTTTGAAAGCGGGATATTTACATATTTCTAAAGTTCGTCCTCTTGCTCTCTTCTGCCCCCTAGCTGAAGGAGCGGGTACTACAGAGGCAGCAGGGCAGCTACATCTTGGCGGTGGAGGCAGGAAGGCAGCTGCTCCTTTCGGCCGACGGCCAGGCGGAGGCGCTGCTCCAGGAGGAGCTGACGGAGCTGCAGGAGCGATGGAGGAGCGCCAGCATCCGCCTGGACCAGAGGAAGAAGGAACTTCTCTCGCTGCTGAAGGTCAGAGATTTTATAACGATTTTAAATGTATTTATTTTCCCCTGAACGTAATGCCTTTTTAAGCGATATATAACCTGTTACAAGGGCATTATAACAATCATAATAGCATTTATTTTATTAATTTGATTTATTGATCATGTTTTATTTATTATTGATTTATTGGTGTTAACATCGGAACTTGCTTTTGCATGTGATTGGTTGTTTGGATCGAATACATAATTAGGCTACGCTATTAACTACAGGTCGACTGATTACTCACCGATAAACAATCAACCGATTTAAAAAACAATACAAAATAAATATGATTATTCATTCATTCATTCATTCATCTTCTAGCGCTTTATCCGATCTTCCCTCGGGTCACGGGGAGTCTGTGTCTATCTCAGGCGTCTATGGGTATTAAGGCAGGATACACCCTGGATGAAATGCCAACCCATCGCTGGGCACACACACACACACACACACACTCACACACATTCATACACTAGGGACAATTTTCCAAGGTGCCAATCAACCTACCATGCATGTTTTTGGACCGGGGGAGGAAACCGGAGAACCCGGAGAAAAACCCCCTGAGACACGGGGAGAACATGCACAAACTCCACACACATGGCCGAGACGGGAATCGAACCCCGACCCTGGCGGTGTGAGGCGAACGTGATCACCACTACGCCACCATCGCAGTCTCCATGCAGGTGTAAAAATCAGCAGGATGTAGTGTCTGTGATTCTCCTCTAGAGGGCGCTCTCGTAACAACAGATTATAGGAACCTGGAAAACATTGGATTGCGTGGATTTTTTCGTTATAACGGATAATGATCAGTGTCTCGAGCGTTATTATTATTAATAAGGAGACATTTTAGGTTATAAAAAACAAACTTTATTATCAAATACAGACATGATGTTCGGACGGGATTCGTTTCTCTGCAGGAGAACCAAGGCTTAGTTATTCCACCCATTTCCTTTTCCTTTATTCCTGGTCCGAGTGTCTACTGATGCATCATAGACGCATCGTAGAGTATAGGAATAGCAAACTCTCTAGCGCCACCATCAGGTAAGACTTGGATCTTGAGAGCAGGTAAAACGCGTTCTCCTGCTAGA
>JACRUU010000007.1:34430313-34440313 GCA_030449085.1 Kryptopterus vitreolus | reverse complement strand
ATAAATGTTAATTCGTTTTTAAAGCAGATGAATATCAGATCAGTGTTATTAACGGGCTGAAAAAGTGTCTTTATGTAGCATTAGGAGTTAATTTTACCCCACAATAGGGACAAAAAAAATATCATAACTTCACTGATGAGACAAAAACATCTACATGATGAAATTTTTTTATTTTTATATTTCATCACATTTTATTTGCTTTTTAACTTCATTTATTACAATTTTATGTACAAAATTTCCCTTTGATTTCAATTTTCTTTTTTTTTTACTTTAATCGTGTTTTTTTTACCTTTATTTTTCACTTTATTTTATAACATTTATTTTTCACCTTTTTGTTACATTTATTTTTATTGTCCTTATTTCACTTTACTAAAGTGCCGTTGTATTTATGAAACTTTTTACTTCAATGTAATTTTTTCATTTTAAATTTCATAAGAAAAAATCACTTTTATCATCATTTTTATTTTCGATTGAATAGCTTTTTTTATTTACTTTTCTTTTCCCAGCAGCAGATTTGTGCAGGTTTATAACGCACAGTGAAATGTACACAAAGTGCGCCACTGATTTGGTGTGAGTGTAGAGTTAATCAGGGTGGTGGTGGTGTTAGAATGATGTGAGGAATACTTTCTCTCAACACACTTTAAATCCCACAACTTGTGTGTTTGTGTGTGAGGACACGGTGCTAGTGTGCATAGGTTTAAAATAGACTTCTCTGTGTGTGTGTGTGTGTGTGTGTGTGTGTGTGTGTGTGTGTGTGTGTGTGTGTGTGTGTGTGTGTGTGTGTAGAGTAAAGAAACTGAGGGAGACTCTGGTGGCGGTGCAGCAGTTGGAGAAGAACATGAGCAGTCTGCGCTCGTGGCTCACACACATCGAGACGGAGCTTTCACGGCCCATCGTCTACGAAACCTGCGACACCAACGAGATACAGAAGAAACTCAACCAAACAACAACAGGTCTCACACACACACGCACACACACACATATACACACATACACCACATCACACACACATATACATATATACATATATATACACACACATATACACACACATACACATATACACACACACACATACTACACACACACACACACACATATACACATCACACACACACACACACCACACACATATACAACACACACACACATACACACACACACACACACACACACACACACACACACACACAACACACATCCCACACACACACACACACACACACACACACATACACACACACACATACACACACATATCACACACACACACACACACATACACACAAACACACACACACATACACACACACATAAACACACACACATACACACACACACACACACACACATACACACATACACACACACACACACACACACACACACACACACACACACACACACACACACACACTCACACACACACACACACACACACACACACACACGATTTATTCGCTGAACTTCACACATTCATTCTAACTCATACCACAGTGCCGTCAGTTTCCTGCTTTCTTATTGGTCAGAAGGCATTGATTGATTTTCTGTATTATATCATACACACTCGCTCCGGATCGGTTTCTATAGCGACGGATGATGCAATCATTCTTATGTACATGACTGTGTGTGTGTGTGTGTGTGTGTGTGTATGTGCAGGACTTACAGAGGGACATTGAGAAGCACAGCACGGGCGTGGCCTCCGTGTTGAACCTTTGCGAGGTTCTGCTGCACGACTGCGACGCCTGCGCTACAGAGACCGAGTGCGACTCCATCCAGCAGGCCACGCGCAGCCTGGACCGCCGCTGGAGGAACATCTGCGCCGTGGCCATGGAGCGCAGGCTCAAGTACGACTTCATAAGGCTTCATAATGCATGCATACACTGTACACTGGAACCTTTCCACAAGCCTTTTGATCCAAACACCATGGGATGGAGTGAACCATCTCCTGCTGTAGAGACTCGACCCTGAGGTTCCTCTCAGGTGTTATAACAGATAATAAGGACTATACGTGGAATTAGATGTTCATAAAGCACATAAATCTCGCGCTCAGGTGTACACATGGTGTAAATCAGGGATATTTCACTTTGTGGTGCGGGACGAACCCGCACCACGAGGTTATGAGTTCCGGCCCTCCAAACATCCCAGTGTGATAAAGTCGTATCTATAATAAAGTTTATTTTAGCGGGAAAACTGCGCTACAGTTACGAAGTGGTGTGACCTTAACCGAGTGGCGCCCTCTCTGGTGAGACGCAATAACTGACAGAGCGATGTCACTTTTCTTCATTTCTTCTGTTTATTTCCACCAAAAATAAATCAGCGTATAAAACATGAACCTACGACAACCTGGTTATACAAAATGTCTCGTTCAACTTTAAAAAGTAACCTAGAAGAATTGTGCATCTACAAAACACCTGTTGTTTGTTTATGCCTACTTCAGCACTTCACAAACATGTGAATATGTTTGTACAAATAAAAAGGCCATTGTACAATGCACTGATGCTATGTAGCTTCAAAATACAGCATATAAACATGTTATAATGTAGGAAAATCCTGCTCGTGTGTCTTAAGGTGCAAAAATACAACATATGGCCTCTTATATTGCATCATCATCACTCGTATTTGCTTTTTATCAAACCCCCCCCCCCCATTATAAACACACTGAATATCCCTGACATAGGTCTATTCACACTATTATAGCATTCATAATGTTCCTACAGCAGGACGAGTTCCAGTGATTATTCCTGATCCGGTTTGAAAAGTGGAAAAACTACAGGTTTAATAGTGTGTGTGTGTGTGTGTGTGTGTGTGTGTGTGTGTGTGTGTGTGTGTGTGTGTGTGTGTGTGTGTGTGTGTGTGTGTGTGTGTGTGTGTGCTTTTAGGATCGGAGGAGACCTGGCGGTTGTGGCAGAAGTTCCTGGAGGATTATTCGCACTTTGAGGATTGGCTGAAGGCGTCGGAGAGAACGGCGGCGCTGCCCAACTCGTCCGGCGTTCTCTACACCGTCGCCAAGGAGGAGCTGAAGAAGTTTGAGGTAAAGCGGGCGCAGAGCGACGCCTGGGAATGTTGTGTTACAGTAACACAATTTTACCACAAAAATACAACATCTAAAATCCAATCAGAGTCTGAATAAACATAAAAACCTGCGATGTGTAACTGACCAATCGGAGCGCAGAATTCATAACCGTGTGTGTGTGTGTGTGTGTGTGTGTGTGTGTGTGTGTGTGTGTGTGTGTTGCAGGCGTTCCAGAGGCAGGTACAGGAGTGTTTAACTCAGCTGGAGCTCATCAATAAACAGTACCGCAGGCTAGCGGCAGCAGAGCGCGCGAGAACCGCACAGACTCATCCTGCCGGCTTCGCCAAATGGTGCATGATGGGAACCAGCGCTGGAAACATATGAGAAATTCTCTGGAGCTTGATGTGTAATCTTATCAGGACCGTATGTATTTGATGTGAAACTGGAAGGAGGAGAGCAGCGAAGGTTTTGGAGAGTGGTTTCTGGATCACTCTCTGTGGGTATACCGCGCGGGAGATGGGAGGCGGGGGGGATTGTCGGGGTTCTCAATGGGGACATTGCAGTTAGGTGCGAGGTCCCGCGTTTCTCGGAACGATTAGAGGCCCGGATGAGTATTTGGCAGGGGGGGTGTTGGGAGCGGGCGAGGGCGGGTGAAGCGGAATTGTCTAGGCGGAGGGTATTTGGCGGATGGGGCGCGGTTTTAGGGTGGCGTGCCGCGACGAATTCGGCCCTGCCCGGGGGGGCACTTTGGGGAGGGGCTCTAGTATTCGACGTGTGCGGTTTAGGCGCCAGTACGTTTCTCTGTGTGGGGCATAAACTGGCCCGTCGAGGACGTGGGGAGGGTGGTGTTTGTTCCCGGCGACAGGGGGGGAGTGGGAGGGTATTAGAGGGGCCCCAATGGGCCTTTCGGACTTTCATCGTGGTATAAGCTCTTTTCTGGCTGTTCCGGGGTATCCCTTTTGAGAGGGGAGGGGGGAGTGCGCGGGAGGGGGAAGCCGAACTTAGAGCTGGTGCGGAGCTTGCCGGCGTGCCCCTGGCGGAGGTGGGCTTGCTCGGGAGGGAGGCGTGATTTCTTCCATGGTGGGATGGGGGCGAGGACAGCTGGTCGTTGTTCCGTCCTACGCAGGCATGAGGAATATGTTACTTGCTCTGGTGTCACTTCTCCTTACCTGCGGATGGGGTTGGGAGAAGGGGCCGGGCAGATTTGTGGGAGGGGGTGTCCGGTATGGTGGAGGGAGACGCGGTCGGTCCTGGGAGGAGTAGGGGGTGAGGGGACAATGCTTATCTGGTGAGACGAACCTCGGACTTAATCCTCTTTCACCTCTGGTCGAGGGTGACACGGTCCACTGAGGGCAAGCACGGTATCGGGGTAGCGGGAGGTATGGCGGTTAGGTGGGTCGATTTATGATCCATCTCTGGCCCGGTCTCTTTCAGGATGGCAGTCGGTTGAATGGATGAGAGGTTGGATGGCTAATCTGGGGAGGGCTGGGGTGAAGAAGGGCCCTTTTACTTTTCGGATGATTTTTTGCTTCCTCTTAACCTTGGCGGGTTCTTTGTGTTTTTTGGGCTGTTACGAGTCCTGGTGGGGGGTCAACCCCCGAAAGGTATTGCTGGGAGTCCTGGTGACGGGGTATATTAGGGTCGGCCTGGGAACGGTTGCCTGAATCGGCGAGGGGGGTGTGCTTGGTGGCTTTGCTAGGTGGCCCGGCCCTGTCGACACTGTCAAAAGGCGGGACTCGGTGACTGAGGCCTCGACTTCCTCCGGTCGTAGCGCGAGGGGCGGCATGCGAAGGGAGCGAGGGACCGTTCGTGGATGTCGGGTAGGAGGGCGCGTGGTACGGCGGTACGGTGGGCTGCGGTACTCGTTGGAGCAGGCCGGACGGCAGTGGGCTAACGGCGGCTCGGGATGGAGGGCGCCGGCGTACGAAGGCGCACAAGCGTGCGTGGGATCGTAATTTATGGGGGTCGCCCTACCCCCACCACAGGCGACGGAGTCGTTGAGCGGTACGGAGGAGTGGGGCTGGTCATCTATGGTGGGTGAGGGACCGTCGGTGGGCCAAGACGTGCAGCTGGCGGCGAGGAGGGGCGGGTAGGTAGCAAGGTTCGACCTGGGACCACTTTTCTTTCACTTCTCTTAGGGGCTAAAGAAGGGGGAGTCTAAGGATTGTCGGGGAGCCCGAGGGGGTGGGACGGGGAGAGGGGGGAAGATGAGCGCCCCAACGGCGCGGCGTGGGAGACAGGGGGAGATGCCTGGCGAGGGTGCGGGCTTGAAGCTAGGGGAGGTGCCGGGTCAGAAGGGCGGGCGACGGGGATGGGTTCAGGGGACACTCGACGCGGCGAGAGTCCGCGGCTGGTGACGAATGCGGGGGCAGGGGGGAGGGGCGAGGAATGGTTGGGGGCTCTGCGGGGACGGACGGAGGGCGGGGGGGGTTGGAGGCGGACAGGGTGCACGGCGGGACGAAGCGTAGAGAACCGGTGGGATGGTAGGCGGGGGACTGTGGTGAACGGCGGCGTTGAGCGAACCTGAGGAGGGGGGTACTGCCACTGCCTGGGTGAGGCACAGGGTGGGACAGGTGGAGGCGGAGAAGATCCAGGGGAAGAGGGGGCGGCGTGGGCCCGGTAGTGGAGGAGGTGGACGAGGGTAGGGGTGGAAGAGTTGAGGCTGTATGATGTGTGAGGTTATGGTTGTACGCCGTGAGGCGTTTTTTGTGCTGTATAACTGTTGCAGAGTGGATGGTGTAAGCTCGGATGGGGGGAGTGTAGGTGGCGATGACGGGGACGGGCGTATCGGGAACGAGGTCGAAGGGGGGAGCGAGGCGGGGGCAGGCACTGGGATGGAAGGGAGGGGTTGGAGGAGGGGGGGTGTATGAGGATTGGCTTGATTGCTGCGGACACCGGCACACAGCCCTTCTACCGGAGGGAGGACTGCAGGAGAGAACGAGGTCTTTAGCGGGGATAGGAAGGAAGGGTTGGATGGGCAGCAGGGGGGGTGAAGAGGGAACCGACGGGCAGTCGGGAGGAGGAATGGGGGGATCAGGGGAAGGACCGACGGACCAATATGGTGAGCTGGGGGGAGAGAGGGTGTCGGGGACCGGGGACAGGTATACGGAAGAGCGGGGATCGTGGGAGGATGCTGTCTCGGGGGAGGGGGGAGGGGAAGGGTCGGGAAGAGGGCAGTGGGGGAGAGGCAGGGGCAGGGGAAAGGTCCTCCCCGCGGCACCCGCGCGCGGGAAAAGGGGGGTGGGGAGGCACGGGCGGGGATGGGGGAAGGAACGCGGGGAGTTGTGGAGGGGAAGGGGGCAAGAGGGAAGAGGGGGAGGGGCAGGGGGGACATGTATGGGGACGACCCCGGGAGCCGAGCGGTATGAGGTGGTGGTGAGTGGAACGGCGTAAGAGTTTGAGCGCGTGTTTGGCGTTGTGAGTGTACGGTGTACGCGTGCGAGTGTATGACGTTGTGAATGTATGGTGTACGCGTTGATGTTGAGTGTATGGTGTACGCGTGCGGGTGTATGGCGTTGTGAGTGTACGGTGTACGCGTGCGGGTTATGATGTTGTGAGTGTACGGAGGTTGGCGTTGTGAGTGTATGGTGTACGCGTGCGGGTGTATGATGTTGTGAGTGTATGGTGTACGCGTGCGGGTGTATGATGTTGTGAGTGTATGGTGTACGCGTGCGGGTGTATGATGTTGTGAGTGTATGGTGTACGCGTGCGGGTGTATGGTACACGTTGTGAATGTATGGTGTACGTGTGCGGAGTGTATGACGCGTACGCGTGCGGGTGTATGATGTTGTGAGTGTATGGTGTACGCGTGCGGGTGTATGATGTTGTGAGTGTACGGCGTACGCGTGCGGGTGTATGGCGTTGGCGTTGTGAGTATACGGTGTACGTGTGCGATGTGAATGACGAGCGTGTCGTCCCGCAGCACTTCATTGGCCAGCGCGAGGAGTTTGAGAACATCCGTGACGGCGTCCTGGTGTGGCTGACTGAGATGGACCTGCAGCTCACCAACATCGAGCACTTCTCCGAGTGTGACGTCCAGGCCAAAATCAAACAGCTCAGGGTGAGTGTGTGTGTGTGTGTGTGTGTGTGTGTGTTGTGTGTGTGTGTGTGTGTGTTTTAATATTTAATATCTACTCAAACAAGTAGATATGTGGTTTATTCCATAGACAGCAATATAAAAATAAAAAATCACACACCGCCGCTTTAACCCTTCATTTTAGTCTGTGATTTACGTGGTGTGTGTGTGTGTGTGGTGTGTTGTGTGTGTGTGTTTAAATGTTTATATTAGTATTCACTCCATTCCATATATAAACTCTGGCCCACATCTGGACTTGTTGTGGGCCATAAAAAAAAAATCACACACCGCCGCTTTAACCCTTCATTTTAGTCTGTGATTTACGTGTGTGTGTGTGTGTGTGTGTGTGTGTGTGTGTGTGTGTGTGTGTCAGGCGTTCCAGCAGGAGATTGATCTGAACACGGGGAAGATCGGGAGTGTGTTCAGTCAGGGTGAAGCTCTGATGGAGAAGAGCGAGCCTCTGGACGCTGCAGTGATCGAGGAGGAGCTGGACGAGTTGCAGCGTTACTGCAGGGAAGTGTTCGGACGCGTCGATCGATACTACAGGAAGTTGACGCGTCTGCCGGTGAGACGCCGCAACATGTTTATTTTATTTAACCACAAACAAAATGACGTAGAACTGCCGTAACACAAATAAACATGAAATGTAACTGTAAACGGATAAAAACGACGCACTGTGTGTCTCGCGGCAGCTGGCTGACGAGGACGAGTGCGACTGCTCGGACCGCGAGTTCGATCTGGACGGATCAGGTGACCTTTCTGACCTCCAATGGGACGAGAGGAATTCGTTACCCAGCACAGGAAGCCGCACCCCCTCCGTCAGTCCGGCTCCGCTGAGGACCGACCGCTCCGGGCGCGAAACGCCGGCCAGCGTCGACTCCATCCCGCTAGAGTGGGATCACGACTACGACCTGGAACCCATGGCACACAACGTCTCATCCAAAAAGAGGGGGCGGGACCAGGACGGCCCCGAGGGAGCTGTGTGTAGCACTACTGCTGCTCTTACAGGTAACAGTGGTATTTGATGAGGATGGGGTGTTGTGTGTGTGTGTGTGTTGTGTGTAGGGTTGTGTGTTGTGTGTTGTGGGTGTGTGTGTGCAGGAAAGTTGTATTTGAGAGGGGTGTGTGTGTGTGTGTGTGTGTGTGTGTGTGTGTGTGTGTGTGTGTGTATGTGCATGAGTGTGATTTGTATTCATTGTTTTGATGTGTGTGTGTGTGTGTTTGTGTTTGTGTGTGATGTGTTATGTCAGTTGTTAGGTTGTGGGGTGTGTGGTGGTGTACGTTGTGGCATTTGAAGGATGTGTGTGTTGGTGGTGTGTAGCAGGGTTGAGGGTTGTGTGTGTGTTGTGTGTGTGTGTGTTGTGTGTAAGGTGTTGTGTGTGTGATTGTGTATATACAGTACAGTTGTATTTGATGAGAGGTGGTGTGTGTGTGTGTGTGGTGTGTGTGTGTGTGTGTTGTGTGTGCCCTTCAAATACAGTACAGTTGTATTTGATGAGTAGTGTTGTGTGTGTGTGGTGTGTGTATTGTGTACAAGTACAGTTGTTTGATGAGACTGTGTGTGTGTGTGTGTGTGTGTGTATACAGTACAGTTGTATTTGATGAGGTACATCACACTTGGCCCCCCCGTTATTTGGGTGTGTGTGTGTGTGTGTGTGTGATTGTGTATACAGCATTACAGGTTTATTTGATGAGGGTTGTGGTGTGTGTGTGTGTGGTGTGTGTTTGGGGTGGTGTGTGGTGTATATATTCAGTACAGTTGTATTTGATTGAGGTGTGTGTGTGTTGTGTGTGTTGGTGTGTGTATGGTGTGTATACAATGACCAGTTGTATTGTGAGAGGGTGTGTGTGTGTGTTGTGTGTGTGTATGTTGTACAGTACAGTGTATTTGATGAGGGTGTTGTGTGTGTGGTGTGTGTGTGTGTGATTGTGTATATACAGCACAGTTGTATTGATGGAGGTGTGTGTGTGTGTGTGTGTGTGTGTCTGTGTGTGTGTGTGTGTGTGTGTGTGTGTGTGTGTGTGTGTGATGTGTGTATTTGTGTATGTACAGTTGTGTGTGTGTGTGTGTTTGTGTGGTTGTGTGTGTGTGTGTGTGTGTGTATATACAGTACAGTTGTATTTGATGAGTTGGTGTGTGTGTGTGTGTGTGTGTGATTGTGTATATACAGTTACAGTTGTATTTGATGAGAGTTGTAGGAGTGTGTGTGTGTGTTGGTTTGTGTGTGTGTGTAAGTTGTGTGTGTGTGTGTTGTGTATATACAGTACAAGTTGTATTTGATAAGAGTTGTGTGTGTGTGTGTGGGGTGATTGTGTATATGAGTACAGTTGTATGTTTGTGATAAGAGGTTTGTTGTGTGGTGTGTGTGTGTGTGTGTGATTGTGTATATACAGCACAGTTGTATTTGATGAGAGGTGTGTGTGTGTGGTGTGTGTGTTGTGTGTGTGTATATACAATACAGTTGTATTTGATGAGGGTTGTGTGTGTGTGTGTGTGTGTGTGTTGATTGTGTATATACAGTACAGTTGTATTTGATGAGAGTGTGTGTGTGTGTGTGTGTGTGTGTGTGATTGTTGTATATACATCACAGTTGTGTGTGGTGTGTGGGTGTGTGTGGTGTGTGTGTGTGTGTGTGTGTGTGTGATTGTGTATATATACAGTACAGTTGTATTTGATGATGTTGTGGTGTTGGGTTGTGTGTGTGTGTGTGTGTGTATATACAATACAGTTGTATTTGATGAGGGTGTTGTGTGTGTGTGTGTGTGTATAATACAGTACAGTGTGTGAGGTGTGTGTGTTGTGTGTGTATTGTGTGTGTGGTGTGTGTGATAAGAGGTGTGTGTGTGTGTGTGTGTGTGTGTGATTGTTTGTATATACAGCACAGTTGTATTTGATGAGGGTTGTGTTG
>JACRUU010000007.1:34400313-34422813 GCA_030449085.1 Kryptopterus vitreolus | reverse complement strand
AACACACACACACACACACTCCACACTCCACACTCGTTACAGAGCATTACAGGTAACAAACATGCACTCCTGTCACACACACACACACACACACACACACACACTCGTTACAGAGCATTACAGGTAACCAAATGCACCTGCACACACACACACACACCACACACACACACACACACACACACACACACACACACACACACCACACACACTCGTTACAGAGCATTACAGTTTAACAAACATGCACTCCTGTCCACACACACACACACACACACACACACACTCACACACACACCACTCCCACTCGTTACAGAGCATTACAGGTTAACAAACATGCACTCCTGTCTGCACACACGCAACACCACACACACACACACACACACACACACACTCACACACACACACCACCAGTACACACAACAAACACACCACACACTCCACACTCGTTACAGAGCATTACAGTTAACAAACATGCACTCCTGTCACACACACACACACACACACACACACACACACACTCCACACTCGTTACAGAGCATTACAGGTAACAAACATGCACTCCTGTCACACACACACACACACACACACACCAACACAGACACACACACACACACACAACACACAGCATTGTGTAGATGTTGCACTGAGTGTGGTGTTGTTGTGTGTGTGTGTGTGTGTGTGTGTGTGTGTGTGTGTGAGAGAGTAGCAAATCGAGCAGGAGCTGCAGGAGACGGAGCGCAGTGTGAGCGGGCTGCAGGATCTCTCTGGGCAGCTCTTGGTTCAGACGCCGGCGCAGGGCAGCGAGAGTCTGGAAGCTCGGGAAAGAGTTCACGTCATCGGGAACCGCCTCCACCTGCTGCTCAACGCCGTCACCTCCGACCTCCAGCTGCTGGAGAGACGCCTCCACGCCTCGGAAGACTCGCGCGTCAGTCTTTACATTCATTCTTACTCACGATTAGAATTCAAACAATATAATTATATATTATATATATATATATATATATATATATATATATATGCAATGGAATATAAAAGAGGTGATATATGTATGGAAACTAAACGTATCACCAGTTTATATGGAAAGCAACCAAAAGCGGAACATCATTCTTAAAGGAGCCACGTACCGTATTTAATAACAAAAACAAAAAGTAAAAAAAAATGACATTAAAATTAACTAGAGTAAAATAAATATTAAATAATCAATAATTGTATTAAAGGGAGAGATTTTGAGAGAAATGTATATAATTATAACATCTGTTACAGTATTACAAAAAAAGGATTCATTTATGCTACATTGAAAAGCTCATGACACTCATGCGATTAATTGAAATTAAATATTTTAATCTATTAAATATAAAATAGATTAACATTTTTTTGCACGCGCACACTGCCCCCTATAGTCCTACACTCGTAACTACAGCCATCTTTTTTTTTAAGTACTGATACTAATAAAATGCCGAATCATATCGTTTTTAAAAGAAAGGTATCACGATATCTTTTTAGTCCCGGTATATTGTACACTACAACACACACACACACACACACACACACACATATATTATATATGTATTCTACACATATTAACCACATTGTGTTTGCTGCATAATTGTAGAAAAATGTTATAAAGATGAAATTGTATGAAACTCGTCAGGTTGCGTCCGGTTGGTCGACGGTGGACGAGGTGGACACATCAGGATCGGCCAGTCCCGTGTCTGTGGTCAGCGTTCCTGTTCCACAACATACGGTAACACACACTTCCATATCACTACTGATGATGATGGTGATGATGATGGTGATCATGATGATTATGATGGTGGTGATGGGGGTGGTGGTGATGATGGTAATGATGGTGATGGTGTTGATGATGATGATGATGATGATGATGATGATGTGATGACAGTGATGGTGATGACGTGATGATGATGATGAATGATATGATGTGATGATGATGATGTGATGATGATGATGATGATGATGATGTTGTTGGTGATGGTGATGATGGTGATGGTGATGATGATGTGATGATATGGTGATGATGATGATGATGATGGTGATGATGATGGATGATGATGGTGATGGTGATGTGATGATGATGGTGATGATGATGATGATGATGGTGATGATGGTGATGATAATGGTGATGGTGATGATGATGATGATGATTGTGATGGTGATGTGATGATGATGATGGTGATGGTGATGATGATGATGATGATGGTGATGATGATGATGATGGTGATGATGATGATGATGATGATGATGATGATGATGATGATGATGATGATGATGATGATGATGATGATGGTAATGATAATGATGGTGATGATGATGATGGTGGTGATGATGATGGTGATGATGATGATGATGATGATGGTGATGATGATGGTGATGATGATGATGATGATGATGATGATGAATGATGATGATGATGATGATGATGGTGATGATGATGATGATGATGGTGATGATGATGATGATGACAGTATGGGTGATGATGATGATGATGATGATGATGATGGATGATGGTGATGATGATGATGGTGATGATGAGGGTGATGATGATGATGATGATGATGATGATGATGATGATGATGATGATGATGATGATGATGATGATGATGATGATGATGATGATGATGATGATGGTGAGTTGGTGATGGTGTGGTGATGATGATGGTGATGGTGATGATGGTGAGATGATTGAATGATGATGGAGTGGTGGATGATGATGTGATGGATGATGATTGATGGTGATGATGATGGATGATGGTAATGATGATGTGATGATGATGATGATGGTGGATGATGTGATGGTGATGATGATGATGATGATGATGATGATGATGATGATGGGGTGATTGGTGGTGATGGATGATGAGATGATGGGATGAATTGAGATGATGGTGATGATGGTGGGATGATGGTGATGAGATTGTGTGAATGATGATGATGATAGTTGGTGATTGTGATGATGATGATGATGTGGTGATGATGATGTGATGATGATGGTGGTGGTGATGATTGATGATGGTGATGATGGTGATGATGAATGATATGATGTGATGATGATGATGATGTGAATGGTGATGATTGATGGTGATGATGTGATGAATGGTGATGATGATGATTGTGATGATGATGGTGATGATGATGATGATGATGATGATGAGTGATGATGATGGATGATGGTGATGGATGAGTGGTGATGGTGATGATGATGATGATGATGATGTGATAGTGATGATGATGATGATAGTGATAATGATGATGGTGATGATGATGATGATGATGTGGTGATGATGATGGTGATGATTTGATGATGATGATGATGATGATGGTTTGATGATATGGTGATGACGATGGATGATGGTGATTATGTGATGATGTTGATGATGTTGTTGATGATGATTTTGGTGGTGATGTGATGGTGATGAGGGTGATGATTGATGAGGTGATGATAATGATGAATGAGATGATGAAGATGATGATGATGATGATGATGAATGATGATGGTGATGATGAGATGATGATGATGGTGATGATGATGATGATGATGATGATGATGATGATGATATGTGATATGATGATGATGATGATGATGATGATGACATGATGATAGTGATGATGATGATGGATGATGTGATTGATGGATGATGATGTGATGATGATGTTGATGTTGATGATGATTGATGATGAGGATGATGATGATGATGATGATGATGATGATGATGATGGTGATGTGATGATGATGATGATGATGATGGTGATGCTGTGATGATGATGATATGATGGTGGTGATGAAGATGGTGATGATGATGGATGATGATGGTGACTGTGATGATGATGGGTGATGATGATGATGATGATGGTGATGATGGTGATGACGGTGATGATGGTGATGGTGATGGTGATGATGGTGATGATGATGATGGTGATGGTGGAGATGATGATGATGATGTGGTGGTGATAGTGAGATGATGATGATGATGATGGATGATGGATGATGATGATGATGAGGATGATGATGATGATGAGATGATGATGATGGTGGTGATGATGATGGTGATGGTAATGATGATGATGATGATGATGATGATGATGATGATGATGATGTGATGATGATTGATGATGGTGATGATGATTGATGTGATGGTGATGATGGTGATGTGATGATGTGATGATGATGATGATGATGATGATGTTGATGATGTGATGATGATGATGATGATGATGTGATGATGATGATGATGATGATGATGATGATGATGATGATGTGATGATGATGATGATGATGATGATGATGATGATGATGATGATGATGATGATGATGATGATGATGATGATGATGATGATGATGATGATGATGAGATGATGATGATGATGATGATGATGAGTGTGATGGATGATGATGATGATGATGGTGATGATGATGATGATGGTGATTGATGATGTTGATGGTGGTGATGGTGATGGTGATGATGATGATGATGATGACGGGGTTCAGTAAGTAATCCCAGGCCTGCATGGACGCTCCGTATTGTTTTGCGTAAAACATCGAAACAAGACTTGAACAAGAAAACTCTGTCTCTCCACTTCAGACTCGGCTTGAATCGCGTCTGCGATGGAAAGACAGTTTTTCTTGTGTTTCTTTTGTTTTGTTTTTTTCATCCTCATTTTGCTGATTTTTTATTTTTATTTTGCCTTGTTTTTATTTATTTTATTGATTGTATGATGGACAGCCAGCTTTATGCCTCTGCTTGTAAGCTTTGTCTTTATTTGCTTGGACTGAAACATTCTTTCTTTCTTTTTTTGACCCTCCCATCCATCCCTCCGTCCTTCCCTCCCTCCCTCCCTCCCTCCCTTCCCTCCCTCCCTCCCCTTCCCTCCTTTTGCTCATTGCACAACAGCTACGGAGCAAATGTAATGTGTCAGGAGCGGGATCCTCATCCAGCATGACGCGCCACAGGTACCTCTCTCCTGGACTTTAGATGTGTGATGATGATGATGATGATGATGATAAACACACACACGCACACACACACACACACACACACACACACACACACACACACACAGGTGATGTCATAAAGAGGGTCATTTATAGGTCAAGAAATACACTGTATGGCCAAAAGTATAAGTATATTTTCATATATTCATATTTGTATGATTTTTTTCCTTCTATTTTGTTTTGATCCAAAAAATAAACCGGTTACATTAAAATGCTTTAAAACGCTGGAAAATAGAAAAAAATGTACCAAATTTTACACGAATAATCAGAATGATCATAATGATTAAAACGTTCTTTTTTTCATCCTGCATGATCACGTTTTAATCATGTTGACCAGTTTAATCCAGATTAAAAATGCAATAATGTAAACGTATGATGTGTTATTTACGACATGTGATTCCGCTCACTGCAGCCGACCCGGCGACGCTCAGACCCCCCCCAGACCCCCCCCCCCCCCCCCCCCCCCCCCCCCCCCCCCCCCCCCGCCCCCCCCCCCCACCCCCCCCAAAAAATCGTCGTCTGATCGTCGTCTGATCTTCTTTAGTGAGCAGGAAAATAAATTCATTACGTTTCATTATTAAATTAATTACACTGAGGCTTTTAATTAAAGGATGTCAAACATAAATGTACCTAAAAACTAATTCCATTAAGACTTTCAATAAAAAAAGTGTTTTTACCTTTTATTGTAAAAAAATCATCAAAAACAATTTTTATGAACAACAGAAATGTAAACTGTTTGTAATTTGTCAAATGTAATCAATCCATTCATTGCATAATTAACAAATTACTACTTAATTTGTTATGTAATTGATTCAGTAATTGATTAATTAAAAAATATATACTTTTTTTATAAAATAATGAAAATGATACAATAGAAAAAAATTAAATATAATTTTGTTTCCTTTTTTATTAAAACATAATTGAAAATTAGTATTCAAATAATTAATTAGATTCATTTGCTCCATATAACTCCAGATAACGAGAGAGAGAGATAACGAGAGGAGGAGATTTTTTTTAGAGAAATAATCAGAGAGAGAGAAGATACAAAGAGAGAAAAGATAAAGAGAAATAGAATTTTGTTTCGACCTTTTTTAGAGAGAACGTTGAGAGATTGAAAAGAGAGTATTCAAATGGAGGAGCGAGATTAGATTAGACTTCATTTGCTCCTGATTTGTTGAGAAGAGAAGAGATAACAGAGATGATAACATGACCGAGTGATAGACAGAGCCGCGAGCGATAACAATGAAGAGTGAACGAAGAGATATACGAAGCGATAGATGATTAAACAGAGAGAGAGAGAGAAGATCGAAGATAACAGAGGAGAATAGAGAAAGAGATCGAGAGACGGAGAGATAACGAGCTAGAGAGAGAATAACAAGAGAGAAAGAGAGAGATAACGAGAGAGAGAGAAGAATTAAGAGAGAGAGAGAGAGAGATAACGAGAGAGAGAGAACGAGAGAGATAACGAGAGAGAGAGAGAAAGAGAGAGATAACGAAGAGAAGAGATAGAGACGAAGGAGATGCATCTGAGAGTTTTTTCCCCTTTTCAGAGACTCTGTCGTGAGGGGGGAGCGGAGCGAAAGAGAAGATAAGAGAGAGAAACGAAGAGAAAGAGAGAGATAATATAGAGATAACGTCCCCCTAGAGGAGAGAGATAATGACAGAGAGAACTAGAGATAACAGAGAGAGAGAGAGATACGACAGATGAGAGAAGCTCCTTGAGAAATAGAGACAATATACGAAGAATAACGAGATGCGAGCCATAGAGAGAGAGATAAAGAGAGAGTACAGAGAGAGAGAAAGAGAGAGATAACGAGAGAGATAACGAGAGAGAGAACAGAGAGATAACGAGAGAGAGAAAGAGAGAGAGAGAGAGAAAGAGAGATAAGAGAGAGAGAGAGCTAACGAGAGACGGAGAGAAGAGAGAGAGATAACGAGATAACGAGGAGAGATAACGAGAAAGATAGAGAGAAAGAGAGATAACGAGAGAGATAACAAGAGAGAGAGAGAGAAAGAGAGAGAGAAAGAGAGAGAACGAGAGAGAAAGAGAGAGAGAGAGAAGAGAGAGATAACGAGAGAGAGAAACGACGAGGAGAGAGAGAGAGAGAGAGAGAGAGAGAGAGAAGGGGAATTCCCGGAATGTTTCACTGATCCTTTGCGTTAACTGTGTTATGTTCAGGTCCCCCGGGGTTTCTGCGTGCGCTTCCTCTCGCTGTGGTTCCTCCCGTCCACGCGGTGGCGCTGCTGCGGCTCGCTGCCAGCCCTTCCTGCTGCGGGTTCTTCGGGCGGCTCTGCCTCTGCAGCTCCTCCTGCTGCTCATCGTGGGTTTGGCGTGTCTGGTGCCGATCACTGAGCACGACTACAGCTGCGCCAACCACAACAACTTCGCCCGCTCCTTCCACCCCATGCTGCGCTACACCAACGGCCCTCCGCCCATCTGATCCCCCGACCACGCCCCCGACCACGCCCCCGACCACGTCCCCGACCACGCCCCATGACCACGCCCCCGTCCTCCACCACGCAGTGAACTCATAATGCTGTCTATTAGCCAAAGCTGAATATTTACACGTTAGGATGACGATCCCTGTACACAAACACCGCTGCTATTTTATTTGATTTATTTTTTACTTTATTTTTTTTTACTTTAAATTATTGATTGCAATCAGAGGTGGAATTACGACGATCTAATCGTTATCCGAAGCCTAGAACAAGAACAAATCAGGACAATGAAGAAAAATGAATAGATGGGACTTTATTATCATTATTATTATTATTATTATTATTATTATTACGGCACTGATCTGGAGCCTATTTTACGGTACCGCACTCAGAACGGCTCTCTTTGTGAAATGTATTTTTTCATTTCGGATTGTATTTCAGACACAAAGGAAAAAAAAAAAAAAAAAAAAAGCCTCTATAAAATTGTCAGTGATTTTGATAAATATTTGAAGGCCCTTTAAACTATATTGTATTTATTTCGATTTTTTTGGTTATTTTTATTGATAGTGTTATTATCTTTACTCACGGCATGCGGTTCGTTGTTGTTGTTTGTTTGTTTTTTAACACCAAACAATCAATGCTTGTTATTTTTCTCTAAATACTAACAGGTCACCAGGTTGTTGGAAAAATGCATAAAACATGAATTATGAAATTGTCAGTGATTATTTATGAGTGTACAGTTTACTAACACTGACCGTAAAGAAGGCCTTTCTGATTAATATATACATCATATTCGTTTTGTGTCGTTGTTTTTTTTTTTTTTTTTTTTTTTTTTTTTTTTACCTAACATTTACTTCATAACCACCAGCAGGGGGCAGCAGAACGAACATTACTTTTTGAATTGCAATGGCGAGAAAATATGGTAAGTTGAGAATAAGCGATAAGTAGCTAATTACAATATCTTATTTCACAATTTTAACATTTGACAGGACAGTATCTATATCTATATCTATATATCTATAAAAATATATATATATATATATATATATATATATATATATATATTTGAGGCAGTAGGCAGTGGCTTGGCAAATGGAGGGCGGAGCTTACACTGTTACGTTGGTCTGCCACACAAAAATCGCTTCTGTTAAAAAATTTGCTATTAAAAAGTTGTAAGATAAAAAATGAATGTACGTTGAATCGTCGTAACTCAGGCAACAAAATGTACCACTAATATATATATATATTTTAATGTTTATATTTTTAACACTTTTGTTGTGAAATAGCACTTGATCCAGCGTTTTCAGGAAAGTATTAAAAAAATGCCTTTAATCAGGAAATATTCGGATCGACTCGTAACAAAATACAGACTTTTTTGTGGTAGATTTATATTGTATATAAGGAATATCAAGAAGCATTACATTAAATGACTCGGATCTCGGAAAAGGAATCAGTGATGTCGAATCCCGTCACATCTTTAATGCAAATCAGGAAGGAGGACCGGGAATTACAGCGTAGATATTCCAGTTTCTTTTTCTCAGTTGCGGATCAGAAAAAGTGCATTCTCAAAACAATGTGTACAAACAACACAACACGCTGGAACCACGATTTGAAGGTCGGATTGCAGCACTGAGCGGGTCGGCTTTAGGACCATGTAGTGTCCTGTAGAACCGGCGTCAGGAAAAAGCCTCAATGGAATATAAACTATATAATGAACGAATGATTAGATGGTAGGAATAAAGTAGGCAAAACAAATGGGAACAACAGAAGAACTGGAGGGGAAAAAAAAAAAAAAAAATATATATATATATATATATATATATATATATATATATATATATATATATATATATATATATATAGGTGGGTAAAGTCATGTGTACTTTTAGTATTAAATACTTTTAATATCTGATACTTTTAGTATTTTTTTAGTATTTAGTAAGAGCAGCAAAATGAACAATATTTGAATGATTGGATTAATCAAATAACAAAAGCTAAATTAAAATGTGAAATAAACATCTTTTAATCCCACACGCCGACAGCGATTTGGGGAAATGCAGAAATATCCAGATGTGCTGGATCAAGTGCTATTTTATAATCTGCTGAATTTGGAAGCAATGCTTAATATACAATAAGCAGCATTTTTATTTCCCATATTCTCCTTTTGCTTTTACATTAGAATTCCTTTTATAAAGAAAATACCTGCGATTTTTATCTGCACTTTTTCCCCCCAAAGCTGTGATTTTTACAGTTTAAGGTTTATTTGATATAATAATAACAACAACAATAAATTTGCGCATGTATGCATTATTTGTATGTTGATTTACCGCCACGTCGACTTTATGAGACACGTGCACGACAAAAGAAAAATGAAGCTCCAAGATGCAAAGAAACGACACCATATAGGACCTGATTGAAGCGTGTGATGGAGCGATGGGTTTATGGGCTGGAGCTTGGGTCCGGATTTGGTGAGTTGGACTGTAGATCTGTAGGACAGGTGGTGGTGAAGGTGGAGGTGGTGGTGGTGGTTGCTGTCGAAGTGGCGGAGGTTATATTCGGAGAAGACGACACTCTGTCGGCCCAGGTCCGTGGCACTTTGCCCAGTGGGCGGAGCCTATGGGCATCCAACATCTCCAGCAGCAGATCGTACAGGGGCACTTTGTTCTTGCACTTCATGCTGTAAAGGTGCTCCATTCCTTTATAACTGCACAAATACATACATGCAGGATTTAGAGGTCATGCCAAGGCTTTATTTATCTACACCAGAGTTTATTTTTTACCTCATGTGTCTGATGTGCGAGAGTAAAAGCAGGAGCTGAGCCTGACGCCTGGACTGGAGCTGCACCGAGGCTCCTGATTGGCTGATGTAGTGTATGAGGGCGTCGGTGATGTTGTCCATCATACACTGCACCATGAAGCCGTTCCTCAAGGGCTCCACGGGGGAGGAGCAAAACGAAAACGCGCCTATGCAACACCAAACACATTAGGATCAATTATCATAAAGATGTTATTTATGGGATTTAAACACCAAAACATGCATAGACACCCTAAACCAGGGGCCCCAAAGTTTTTTTTCTGTGAGGGCCACTTTGATTCTAATGATTTTAAATGTATTTCTTTTGCCCCTAATGCTAGATTAGTGTATTGTGTTGTTCTGCACTGTACAGATAAATATGCTTGTTACTTTTCAAGCGATTTAACATCAATTAATAGATAATAATTTCCATCCTAAAGCGATTAACCAATCGATGGACAGCGGATGAAAAACGTTACGTAATTTTACGTCATTTTACGTAATTTAATTACAAAAAAAAGTAACAGTAATTTGTTGCAGTTACTGAGAAAAACGTGTCATTCAATTATAGTTACTTTTGAAAATGTTTACAAAGATTACAAACACCCCCCCCAACACACACACACACACACACACACCCTACGTCAACAATTTGCTTCTGATCTGTAAAATGTTTTGACCATACAATGTTATTTTCATCAAGCGCCACCTAGTGGACAAAGTAATCAGAACGTATTCAAATGTAATCCGTTACTTGTATAAAGTAATTAAAAAGTTACACTGTTTATTACATTTTTAATAGGGTCGTTTGTAATCTATTACATTTCCAAAGTAGCTTTCACCAACACTACTTCTATATTATAAATAAAATATACGGTGTGATGGGTACAAACAAACAGCATGTCGTGTCAGGGATTCGCCTCTAGAGGCCGCTGTCGTGATGAAAATCTATTAAAAACTAAGGGGGAATTTTTGTTTGGAATTCCAACCTTTAATTATTATCAAATGCAGATATAATATGTGTAAACTGTCTCGCCGTGTATTTGCTGAATTTAGCGCCACTTTTATTTAAATTAAGCAGCAATTTTGCAAAGTATATTTATTTCATAACGTTTGAAATCAGGATTTACAATTGTAAAAGTTCGATATCGCTGTAATGCCTGTTACGGATGTCCTAAAAAGTCCTGCATTGTAATAGTGTTTCTTTCTTGTGATCACGACGTAATGTTCTCGAAAAAAATTGTTTTCTTGTGATCGTGACATAACAAGTTCTCATTACCACGACCTGCTCAGGATCTCCACAGAGTCGTTATTTATACAAATGGCCACAAAATCTGCGTTTTTCTACTCCATGGCTAAAGTCCAATTTACACCACACTTGTTCTGCATCATTTCAAGACCCGTGTCAGGAAGCAAAATGAATGGTGGTGTTCAGATCAGTTCTCCTGTATTCTACAGTAAAGCTGAAGGTTATAACTGGGGTGGTGGTAGAGGTGGTAGCTTAGTGGTAAGGTGTTGGCCTCTGGACCAGAAGATCACAGGTTCAAACCCCACAATCACCAAGCTATCACTAGTGGGCCCTTGAGCAAGGCCCTTAACCCTCAATTGCTCAGCTGTAAGTCGCTCTGGATAAGGGCGTCTGCCAAATGCCGCAAATGTAAAATGTAATGTAACTGCTGGCTGTGATCAAAGGATGGAAAGCAGGATGGAACAACTCGCATAAAGGCCAAGGTTGCACCATCATCTACTTTCCTCTCCACTGCAGGAAAACAGTTGATGAAACACTCACCGGAGTTGAGGAGTATAATGGCTTTGAGACACACGAACTCCTCTGACTTGAGTTTCAGAGCGCGGAAACGAGCCACGGTGGCCAGAAGCATATCGAAGATCTCCGCCATGCCCTCCACACACTCGCCTTCACTCCTACGAGGCGAGAGGCGGGTTTTATCCAAGAGTTTACACGCCACTGCTTTCCGTTACAACAATATGACAAGACTTTTTATATCTTAGTGGGAAAAGAGTGTAACCGTAAATGGATAAAAAGTCATTTTGGAATAGAAAGCTAAATAGATGCAGTGTTGAAACCATGCATCATGTTATCATAAATACACTTTCCCATACATACATACACACACACATTTCTAACAGTTAAATATTAATTATAATATGTCATTTATGGCTGCATTACTGTCAGACCAATCAGAGCCCAGCACCAAAAACGAGCCTCATGGTGTCTTCTTCCTCTTCTTCTTCTTTCTCTCTCTCTCTCTCTCTCTCATACACACACACACACACACACACACTGACACACACGTCCTTGTTCTACATTTCGTGGAAAAAAGGATGTGTCCTGGGTGCCTCTGAGTATGTTGTTTACTTTGGGCTGTGGAGCACACGCTGTACCTGTAAAGAGTATTAAAGGTTATCTCTCTCTCTCTCTCTCTCTCTCTTCTCAACTCCCACTCTTTTAACCCCATCTTATTCTCTTCTGCCTTTTAATGCCATGTCACCTGCATCTCTCTCTCTCTCTCTCTCTCCTTCATGTTCTTGCTATCCCCTTTTTAATCAGATTTACAGCGATGACGCCAGCTCTCTGCACAGCCACATCCAGGTTAATTACCTGTACCGGTGACCTGGCCTTTTCAAGAGCAGCTGGGCGTTCTCTCGCTAATAGCATTTTTGGGCTTTTCTTGTAGTCTGATCTATAAACCCCCCCCCCACCTCCATTAATAATAATTCAATTTGATTCCATTTTCCTGGATACGACTTTCCTCTGAGATGCTCGGCACACAGCGGGACGTCTGCATCATCAACAGGAAAATGAGCAGGAAATCGAAAAATAGAAAAAGCCATCCAGCCGGCAGAGCACAGTGACATTACTCGGGTCCCCGAGCAGCAGATGGATGAGTGGTGTGTCGAGAGGCAGGTGAAAATGAGAATGCTGAATGGAAATAGTAACGATGTCGTTTGTGTAATTTTGGTGAGGATTTTATTCTGATGAACGTTTAGGGGACTAACGCGAGAAGGTCTTTTCTCTTTGAACGCTGGTGTTCGAATGCATACCCCTGCCCTGTGATTGGTTCCTGGTGCGCAATAAAAGTTGGTCAGTTTAGAACATCGTTATCGTACAGGATCGTCTATACATACACGTCTGTTCATCCATTCATTGGTCTGTTTATCCTTACAGTTAAAGCTCTGTTATGCAAAAAAGAAGTCATTTACATGAACATAATTAATAAACGAGGGGACACGGTGGTTTAGCGGTTAGCACGTTCGCCATCCAGGGTCAAGGGTTCAATTACTGCCTCCGCCACATGTGTGTGTGGATTTTGCATGTTCTCTCCGTTCCTCAGGGGGTTTTCCTCCGGGTTCTCCGGTTTCCTCCCCGGGTCCAAAAACATGCACGGTAGGTTGATTAGAAAATTGTCCCTAGTGTATGAATGTGTGTGTGTGTGTGTGTGTGTGTGTGTGTGTGTCTGTGATGATGGGTTGGCATTCCACACAGGGTGTATCCTGCCTTGATGCCCATAGACGCCTGAGATAGACACAGACTCCCCGTGACCCGAGGGAAGATCGGATAAAGCGCTAGAAGATGAATGAATGAATGAATGAATGAATGAATGAATGAATGAATGAATGAATTAATTAATTAATTAATTAATTAACGAGATCTCTAGGAATATTTAAAAGAGACTATTCTGTGCCTGGAGAGTCATGAAACAAAGAATACAACAAAGAAGACCCAGGACTGTGGATTAGTTCTAATACAGCACTAAACTTATACTAAACTCCAGCATTGGTCTCCTCAGTGTTGCTAGACATGTAGCAATTAAATTTAATATTATCTTACTTTTTTACCAGATTATTACAAATTATTTTTATTTTACAGAGTGGTCCAACTTCCATCCATCTGTCCATGCAGACAAAGGTATCAATCCATCCATCCATCTATCCATCCATCCACACAAAGGTATCAACTCATCTATCCACCAAGACGTATCAGGCAGTCAATCCATCCATCTGCTAAAATTTATTAAGCCATCTATCCATAGGGGGGGCACGGTGGTTTAGTGGTTAACACATTCACCTCACACCACCAGGGTCCGGGTTCGATTCCCATCTCGGCCATGTGTGTGTGGAGTTTGTGCATGTTCTCCCTGCATGTTCTCCCCGTGTCTCAGGGGGTTTTTCTCCGGGTTCTCCGGTTTCCTCCCCCGGTCCAAAAACATGCACGGTAGGTTGATTGGCACCTTGGAAAATTGTCCCTAGTGTGTGTGAGTGTGTGTGTGTGTGTGTGTGTGTGTGTGTGTATGTGTGTGTGTGTGTGCCCTGCAATGGGTTGGCATTCCATCCAGGGTGTATCCTGCCTTAATGCCCATAGACGCCTGAGATAGACACAGACTCCCTGTGACCCGAGGGAAGATCGGATAAAGCGCTAGAAGATGAATGAATCTATCCATCGATCTTTTTGACCATCCTTACTTCTATCCATCCATGGAGATATGTCAGGGTAGAAATCCATCTCTACATCCATCCATACCCCTCCACCCACACACTCCAAGGGTTATCCATTATTCCACAAATACACACACACACACACACACATAATGTTATCATCCATACATCCCTCCAGGGTTATCAATCCATCCACCCAAATGTATCAGTCAATCCATTTTTCCGTCTTGTTGTTTTTTAAGCAGTAATCACACTCGAGATGGACGCTTACCTGTCGAGGATGAGGTCCTGTGCAAAGATAAGTTTTCCCGGTGAGTGAATGGACCTCCAAATAAGACCAATCATCAAAATCTCCAGCCAGGAACTTTCCAACAACTGCACCTGATCATGCAGAGAGAGATCCTGGAAACCTGCAACGTGGAAGAACAAGATGTTTTGTTCTCAGAGAAATAGAAGCATGACGGTGTGATGCAGCCATAACACGGGAACGACGGAGATGTTAGGATGGAAAAAAATCATTCCTGGGATGCAAAAAGGGTAAAACAAAGCTGAAATGTAGAAATCAGGAATATCCATAATACAAATGATCTAATGTCTAAAGTTTGGCTTTCTTTATTTTGTGTGTGTGTGTGTGTGTGTGTGTGTGTGTGTGTGTGTGTGTGTGTGTGTGTGTGTATAATAAGGTTTCAGTGAGGTCAAATCAAATAAGGCAAGTACACTGATGACAGTAATTATACTCATTTATATGCATTTTGTTCTGTGTGTGTGTGTGTGTGTGTGTGTGTGTGTGAGACTCTTGTGCACCTGCCTCGCTGGCAATGCTGCCATGGTTACGCAAATACGCAAGGCTGTCACCAATGATACTTCCGTAACATTGTGATCATCACCAGGTTTTAACAGTTTTATCCTTCTACACCATTTAGTTTATGAATTTTGATTATAAATGTTCCATTTTTCTGCTGATTGGACGATCGCAAGGTCAATAATTCAATCCTAAACTGCTAACTCAAATACGCGCTAATTCGGTTAACAGTTAGTTCGGTTAAAAGTAGCATATTTATTAAAAAAGAGCTGTTTTTTTCTTACTTTTTTGTGTTTTTACCAAAGTTTTTATCGCAGGGTTTCCATCAAATTATAACTCAGGTTTTACTTCAGATGGTACCTCAGGTTAGGTTTATCTTAATTTAGTTTTTATCTCACATATCTCAGGTTTTACCTCAGGTTATATCACAGGTTATATCACGTGTTTTACCTCAGGTTATATCACATGTTTTACCTCAGGTTATATCACATGTTATATCACATGTTTTACCTCAGGTTATATCATGTTTTACCTCAGGTTATATCACATGTTTTACCTCAGGTTATATCATGTTTTACCTCAGGTTATATCACATGTTACATCACATGTTTTACCTCAGGTTATATCTCAGGTTTCACCTCAGGTTATATCAAGTTATATCACATGTTTTCCCTCAGGTTATATCACAGGTTATATCACATGTTTTCCCTCGGGTTATATCACATGTTTTCCCGCAGGTTATATCACATGTTTTACCTCAGGTTATATCACATGTTTTACCAGGTTATATCAGGTTATATCGTGTTTTACAGTTATATCACAGGTTATATCACATGTTTTACCTCAGGTTATGTCACAGGTTTTATCTCACGTTTTACCTCAGGTTATATCTCAGATATCTCAGGTTTTTCTTCAGATGGTACCTCAGGTTAGGTTTATCTTAGGTTTTAATTCAGTTTTTATCTCACATATCACAGGTTTTATCTCAGGTTTTATCACAGGTTTTTCTCAGCTTTTATCTCACGTTTTACCCCAGGTTTTATATCAGGTTTTACTTCAGATGTTACCACAGGTTTTATTTCACATTTTATCTCAGGTTTAACTTCAGGTTTTATATCATATATCTCAGGTTTTACCTCAGGTTTTTATCTTCGGCATCTGATATTTTACCTTAAGAATCTCATGTTTTATCTTGGGTATGTCAGATTTTACCTCAGGTTTTATCTCTGGTTATATCACAGGTTTTACTTCAGGTTTTATCTCATGTTTTACCTCAGGTTTTATCTCAGATATCTCAGGTTTTACATCAGGTTTTTACCTTGTGTATCTGAGATTTTATCTTAAGAATCTTAGGTTTTATCTTGGGTATATCAGATTTTATGTCACATTTTATCTCTGGTATCTCAGGTTTTACCTCAGGTTTAATCTCAAGTTTTATCTCATGTTTTTCCTCAGATTATATCAGAGGTTCTACCTCAGGTTATATCTCAGGTTTTATCACAGATATCTCATGTTTTACATCTGGTTTTACCTCAGGTTTTACTTCAGGTTTTATCTCAGGTATCTGAGATTTTACCTTGGGTATCTTGGCTTTGTCATATTTTATGTCAGGTTTTATCTCTGGTATCTCAGGTTTTATCTCAGGCTTCAAATCAGGTTTTACCTCAGGTTTTATCTCACATTTTACCTCACGTTTTACCTCAGGTTTTATCTCACATTTTACCTCACATTTTACCTCACGCTTTACCTCAGGTTTTATCTCACATTTTACCTCACGTTTTACCTCGGGTTTTATCTAACATTTTACCTCATCTTTTACCTCACGCTTTACCTCAGGTTTTATCTCACATTTTACCTCATATTTTACCTCAGGTTTTATCTCACATTTTACCTCATATTTTAACTCATGCTTTACCTCAGGTTTTATCTCAGATATCTCATGTTTTACCTTCAGGTTTTATTTGATATACTGTGCGGTTCAGTTCTCAAGCACCTCATTTGAACAGGGTGGTGTCTAGAACAGTTTTACCTCAGGGTTTATTTCAGGTTTTAGCCCAGGTTTTATTTCAGGTTTTAGCTAAGGTTTTATTTAAAGTTTTAACCTCAGGTTGTATTTCAGGGTTTTTTTTAGGTTTCAGCTTTTTCCTCAGTTTTATCTCAGTTATATATATATATAAAAAAAGAGAGACCCTCCAGTTGTCTCTCTCTCTCTCTCACCAGGCACTTTCTTGGCCCAGGCGATCATATGAACGAGTTCCCTGTCGGCCATATTGGTGAGGAGACTCATCATTGTGAGCTCGCTGTAGGGCCGGCTGTGTTTCTGTCGTGAGCAAAGAGTGGGTGGTTCTGCCCTCAACAGCAGGAGCAACACCTGCTCCGGAGCCATGTACATCACACCAGCCGGCCCACCCTCCATCCCGACCCTGAAGCTGCCTCGCCCGTCATGTAGAGGTCCTTCCCTCGCATCCGAACCATTCTGGCCTTCGCTATAACCTCGCTTCAGTCCAGTGTGCCTTCGGTTGTGTTTCACAATGCGACCGCCTCGCTCCTTACGGAACCCTGAGGAAGGACAAAGAATCAGACTTTATAAGCATTCTTACTAAAATTTATATAAATGTTGTTTGATTATCATTTAAAATTCCTAAGGCTTGCGACATTATACACAATGCTATTCGACGCCACGATGAAGGCCGAGAATGTCTTTACATTTCATTCACTAGATTTCTATTGCCAAAACTTTACTGTACATATATGTTTTTAAAGCCTACGCCATCTTTATGTAGCGCAACAATTCTTTTTCTCAGATCCTCAGAGAGTTCTTTCCAGTGACCAATATGAGAGATTCACACTTGAGACCTTGTAACACTAACGAGTCACATGACACTGGGGAGGGAAAGCGGCTAATTGGGCCTAATTTGTTGATGTCACTCATTGTGTACTCACCTTTGTGGCCAGCCGTTTAGGCATGAATGACTGTGTGTTGTGTTATTTTGACGGAACAACAAATTGTAGTAAATATTTACCCATATGTGAGGGGTATACTCACTTCTGTGAGATGCTACATAGAAAAGCATAATATTATACCAGATGTCTGATTTCTACTCTCTGATTTATGTGATATAATGTTCTTCAGCAGTCGTCCTAACAGAGCTGATTTGTGAGGACTGAAACGTCATGCTCCATCGCTCTGATTCATTCAATGTAATACCGAACAAATTAAACCAGCTCAACAAATCAAATTACAGCTCAGGCGTGACTGGAAATACGCTTTAAAAAAGAAAAGAAGGAGCAGAATTCATTCTGGAGAATTGCACAAATCAACCAGTTCAAGCTGACCTTGCTTTTTTTTGTTTTTGTTTTGTTTGTTTTTTCCATCTTCCAGAATATGATTATGGGAAGCGTTACCCGGAACATTGCGATATATTGTGTATTGGTGTTATTTTCCAATGTCTTCCCTGACTGTCTGTCTGTCTGTGTAAACACGGCCGTCTGATTAGATATCAGCTAAAAGTGCTACGTCTCTTCATTTGTTAACCACATAACCAAAGAAGAAGTAGAAGCAATTCACGTTTCGTTATTTTACGTACCTCCTTTCATCATTCCCACTTCGTAGCATTTGCGCAGACGACACGCTTGACAGCTCTTCCTGCGGTTCCGGTCGATGGTGCACTGGTTGGTCGCTGGACAAACGTAGTCATTGTGGCCTGAGAAAAGCAAATAATATACACTAAATCGCCAAAAGTTTGCGGAAGCCTGTTGATAAGTACTGCTACATCCTTTTTGATTATCACATTCCAAATTTAGTCCCAATTTACCCTTATAATTCCCTTATAATACCCTTATACTTCCCTTATAATACCCTTATAATTCCCTTATAATACCCTTATACTTCCCTTATAATACCCTTATAATTCCCTTATAATACCCTTATAATTCCCTTATAATACCCTTATAATTCCCTTATAATTCCCTTATAATACCCTTATAATTCCCTTATAATTCCTTTATAATACCCTTATAATTCCTTTATAATTCCCTTATAATTCCCTTATAATACCATTATAATACCCTTATAATTCCCTTATAATACCCTTATAATACCCTTATATTCCCTTATACTTCCCTTATAATACCCTTATAATTCCCTTATAATTCCTTTATAATACCCTTATAATTCCCTTATAATTCCTTTATAATACCCTTATAATTCCCTTATAACTCCCTTATACTTCCCTTATAATTACCTTATAATACCCTTATAATACCCTTATAATATTGTGTGCTTTTGCTTTGTGCTAACAGTTTGGAAAAGAATCACATATGGCACTACTTTTGTCTACAGTGTGTAAGTGAAAAATCCATACACATAGTTTTTCCGGGTTGCGTCATACAGCACGAGAGCAGCCTCTAGTGGAGAATCACTGACACTACACGTGTGTTTTTTTAATTCATTGCGGATTTGTAATAATGCTCAGTATTGTTCTGCATGAAGTTTATGTTTTTAACCAGTATTCGTTGAGAAATCCTTTGATAAAATTGATCTAATAACAAATATGGACACTAAATGGACAAAAGTATCTGACTGTCCTATTTGGTTCATCACCAAATTGGTGGAGAAATTGAATTGTCCCTGATACAGGAAAGACTGTAGGAGCATGGCCCGGGAGTGGCAGCTTGGTGCTGCTGGGATTTCAACTCCCAACCTCTGGATCTAAAGTACAATGCTTTAACCACTAATGTACCATCTCTTTCCCTACACAATGCTCCATGAAGATACATAGGTTGGAGGAGAAGATCTGGAGAAGATTGTGATAAAGCTATTAAACATCTTAAAAGCCTCCTCACCTCACGTACATCGATATCAGACGCAGAAGTGTCGAGATTAATAAGAGAATAAATAAACACTGTGGAATGAGACGTATAAACGGAGCGTTGTTTAGGTTTACCTTGTATACTGCGCTTGAAGAACGCCTTGCAGCCCTCGCAGGACCAGACTCCGTAGTGGTATCCTGAGGCGTAGTCGCTGCACACAGCGCAGTATCGGATCTCCTTCACCGACCCCATTGCTCCTGAAGTCCCCGACGTCCCTGATGGTCCCGAGGCTCCCACTGTGCTGTACACATCCTGCCTCCCGGTGGCGCTGCACAGATCCACTCGTGACCCTGCGCTGGATAATACACTGGACCTGTGGTTCAGAAGAACGAGAGAGAGAGAGAGAGAGAGAGAGAGAGAGAGAGAGAAATCAGGAACTAATAAAGAGAAATAGTAAAAATACAGCAAAAAAATGTCAAATGCAAAAGGTGCAAATATTAGCATCCCCTTAGAACACTGAGCTACTGAGTATTATAGCAATATGACATGTTAATGCTAACCGTACTGAATGTTCATATGCAGTGACTGCTGCTGCAATAAGAGATCATAATGCAGCTCAGTATACTACGTTTACTGCGTTTACTGCACTGGGTATACTACTGGGTTTACTGGGTTTACTGCGTTTACTGGGTTTACTGCGTTTACTGCGTTTACTGGTTTACTGCGTTTACTGGGTTTACTGGGTTTACTGGGTTTACTGTGTTTCTGACACGTGGGTTTAAAATCATTAACATGTCGCATCAAATTCTGTATCATTTTCTGTCAGAGAAGTGAAAAAAGAGTGAAGGAAGGGTGGAGCGGGTGGAGAAGATAAGAAAAGGGTGCAAGAATGGTTGACTGGGTAGAGAAGAGAAGTAAAGAGGGAATGGTGGAGCAGGTGGAGAAGTGAAGAAATGAGTGCAGGCAGGGTGGAGTGGAGAAGAGAGGAGAAGAAAAGAGTGCAGGACGGGTGGAGATGGAGATTGAGGTGGAGGAGGTGGAGATTGAGGTGGAGGTAGAGGAGGTGGAGATGCTGTTATGCTTTAGAGACAGTAGGTGGTGTTGTGTAAAAGACAGGAGGAGGAGGTGGAGATGAAGGTGGAGGTGGAGAGGAGTGGGGTGGAGATGGAGGAGGTGGAGGATTGAGTAGAGGAGGTGGAGATGGAGGTGGAGATGGAGGAGATGGAGGAAGAGGTGGAGATGGAGAAGGTGTAGATGGAGGTGGAGGAGGAGGTGGGAGGTGGAGATGGAGGATGGAGAGGAGGTGGAGATGTTGTTATGCTTTAGAGACAGTAGGTGGTGTTGTGTAAAAGACAGAAGGAGGAGGTGGACATGGAGGTGGAGGTGGAGATGGAGGAGGTGGAGATGGAGGAGATGGAGAAGGAGGTGGAGATGTTGTTATGCTTTAGAGACAGTAGGTGGTGTTGTGTAAAAGACAGGAGGTGGAGGAGGTGGAGATGGAGGTGGAGGTGGAGATGTGGAGTTGGAGTGGGATTGGAGATGGAGTGGTGGAGATGGAGAGGAGGAGATGGAGAAGGAGGTGGAGATGTTGTTATGCTTTAGAGACAGTAGGTGGGGTTCTGTAAAAGACAGGAGGAGGAGGTGGAGGTGGAGATGGAGGAGATGGAGGAGGAGGAGGATGGAGGGGAGATGGAGATGAGGAGAGGTGGAGAGGTGGAGATGGGAGGTGGAGGTGGAGATGGAGGTGTAGGAGGAGATGGATGAGGTGGAGATGGAGGAGGTGGAGGAGAGGTGGAGATGGAGGTGGAGATGGAGGAGGTGGAGATGGAGATGGGAGGTGGAGATTTATGGGGGCTTTGGAAAAGGATGAGATTTTATGTTTAAAGACAGTAGGTGGTGTTGTGTAAAAGACAGGAGGAGGAGGTGGAGGAGATGGAGGAGGTGGAGATGGAGGAGGTGGAGGTGGTGATTGGGAGTAGATGAGGATGGACAGGATGAGACATGAGTTTATTAGAGGGACGTGTAGGATGGAGACGAGGTGATGGAGGAGAGAGTGAGATGGTTTGGGGGACAGAGGGAGAAGAACACTGAGGATGGAGGAGAAGAGGAAGGTGGAGGAGGTTGATGGATAGTTTGTGGGGTGATGATCATTGTAGCGCCCCCTAATGGGAGAAGCTGAAAGAGGAAGAAGTA
>JACRUU010000007.1:34392813-34395313 GCA_030449085.1 Kryptopterus vitreolus | reverse complement strand
GACTCACACTTATTATCTTATTCACTTCATTACGCTGAATAAATAAAAGTTGAATTGGGATTTGATGATGATTGAAATGTTGAGAGTTATATGTGTTATTTATTTATCCTCCTCCTCCTTTTACACATCTGACCTGTAAATGGCGGTTCCTGATGGTTCCAGGTAGTAGGGCACCTGCGGAGCCCCGTGCTGTCCTGCAGGAGGATGGCTGATGAACGGAGAGATCTGCGGACTGGATGGAACGAACACCAGGGGACTGGAGGAGCCGTTGGTCCCCGGGTGCAGACCTTCATCCCGAGGCTCCTGGAGGTCCGTCGGAGCCGGGTAGTAATCTGCTGCCGAGTTGGAGGTGTCGGGGTTGCTGATGGTGGAGGTGGAGGTGGTGTACTCGAAGGTCCCGTGTAGGTAGTGCGCGCTGGAGGACATCCCCCCCGCGGTGCGCTGCTCCTCCTCCGGGTACATGGGGGAGAGTCGGAGGGACGCGAGAGACGCCGAGGTTCCTTCTAACGCGCTCCTTCGTCGATGCCTGGGAGCAGCTTCAGAACAAACCCGCTCCCCTGACATAAACACACACACACACACACACACACACACACACACACACACACACACACACACACACACACACACACACACGCGCAAAGACCAGACAACTTACATGACTTTCAGAGCGCGCGCACACACACACACACACACACACACACACACACTCAAGTTTCTCTTTTTCTTTTCTTTCCCCACTAAAACCTCTCTCTTCTCTCTCTCTCTCTCTCTCTCTCTCTCTCTCTCTCTTCTCTCTCTCCCTCTCCCACTCCGTCCTTCCTCTCTCGCTTCCGCCTGAGCTCCTCACAACACACACACACACACACACACACACACACACACACACACACACACACACACACAGTCCACCGCGTAATATCTCCTCCTTTTTTGCTTTGAAATATTTGACATTTTTTCCTCCAGTGTCATTTATTAAAATGCAGTTTGGTCTGTTAATACAATTTAATTCTATTTTATTCTTTACAATTTCGTGCAATTCAATTTATAGAGTTTTCAAGTTGAAGTTTCAAGTTTCAAAGTGCATTTAGAAATGTTTAATGAATTTTGCGCCTTTATGTGTAACCTCAATCATTTTATCTCTAATGATTACATTTAAAAAATGTAAAAAAAAATAAATAAATATATATATATATATATATATATATATATATATATATAGATATATATATATATATAGATATATATATATATATATATATATATATATATATATATATACTATTTTACTTTTCTTAAGCATGAACCAAATTTCAGCACATTAATACATAAATGTTGACCAATACTTTTATCCCTAATGATTGAATTAAATAATTAATAATAATAATAAAACAAAAACAATAATTCAACAAATTTCAAAAATCAAAAATTCTCGGGGGAAAATGCACTAATGTGTGCATACTGAAAAAAAAAACTTTTTTTCATTAAGCATAAACCAAATTTTAACACTTTTGGGGGGAAAACAAAACAACAACAACAACAAATAAATAAATAAATAAAACTCACCAAATGTCAACCAATTTATTATTTTTTTACAGTTGATCCCTGTTTTCTTGATGGATCTCTGTTCAGTGTCGTCTAAACCCTTGTCTGTATCTCTGCCTCCGATCTCTCTCTCTCTCTCTCTCTCTTTCTCTCTCTCTCTCTCTCTCTCTCTTCAAGGTAAACAATCCAGACAACACGAGTCGTAGGTCGATGCGAATGGCGACTCTCCAGTCCAGGTCATCACAACCAAGTAAACAAGCGTCAGGAGGTCAACACATCGTTCAGCTGCCAGACTCTTTCACAGGAGACTCGTCTATAACGGGAGGTAAAGAAAAACGAGACTGAACGATAAAGAAAGACTTAATATGAAGCGCAGGTGACGGTTCAGGCCACATTATGATGAAATATTGAATAAATAAATAAATAACTGGGGATATAAAAAAAGAAGACTTTTGCATGAGGATGAACTCAAAGCGGACGATGGTGAATTTAAACATATCCCTGTTTGATATTTATGAACAGGGTGAAATGGAAAGCCAGTGGGCGGGAACGCTGAGAAGGTTATCGGTATGAACCAAAGGACGGCGTGGAAAGAATGAGTAATTGTATACGAGTAGAATTAAATGGGCAGACATTTTCCGTCGTTACGCTTCATCGTTTAATCTGTCGCTGCGTACGTTAAATAACGTTTACATTTACGTTATTTAAAGAATTAACTCACGTTTAATGGGATTTACTAAATAGTAATTTGTGTTTCGTTTTCATTTAAATTGGGTTTTGCAACAATAAACATCGTCCCAAAGCAGATTTATAGGAATAAATACGTTATTAAAATAAGATGAAAAAGAAGATTTTGCAAAGATTAATTACAAAATAAAGGGGCACGGTGGTTTAGTGTTTATCATCTTCACCTCACACCGACAGGGTCTGGGTTCGATTCCCGTCTCGACCATGT
>JACRUU010000007.1:34377813-34382813 GCA_030449085.1 Kryptopterus vitreolus | reverse complement strand
TGGTGTTGTGTCGAATCGAATCGAATCGACTCATTTTGAATGAATCATTCCGAATCATATATTGGTAGATGAGTCATTTGTATCTTTAAAGTATCGTATCGCCGGTTACGCATGGAGGTGAGAATCGCAACGACCTCGGATATGAAGATTTTTATTTATACATATATCACACACACACACACACACACACACACACACACACACACACACACACACACACATGGCCTAAAGTATTGGCACACCAGTCACATGTTGTCCTTCCAAAATTGCTACAATATTAACAATTAAAAGAAAAAATGTAACTTAAATTGCGTTTTTAATATTCGTACCTGCAGAAACTTAAGGAAATGTTCGGCGAGCCATTTCCTGTTTGCGTTCTCCGCGTCGGCGAGGCGCTCCCGTAAACACGTACACAGCGAGAGAGTCGCCTGCTGAGACTCGAAAAAACTCCTCGTCTTCCCTTCTTTAAAAACGTCGAAATCACTGATGGGAGGACTTTTGTACAGAAGAACAGGAGAGTTTATAGGTGACATAATTTACACTTTAATGTGTTTTTATACATTTTAAAGACTCGTAAACACGAACTCGGCTTTTTCGTATATTTAAAACGTTAGTATTTTGATTATTTTGATTATTTTATCTCCATGTCTCTCTTTTTCTACCTCTTTTTCCGTCCTCACCTGAGGTACAAGGCCTCCTGGATCCTCCTGTACATGTAACACTCGACGTACAGCCACGGTGACTTAAACCAGCTGACCAGCTGCCTGTTCTCCATCAGGTCCTGTTGTCTCTGCATGTAGCGGTTCCACGCGTCCGTATCGTCTCCCGAGTCGCTCAGGAGCAGCACAGGTTTGTCCGTCTGGAGCTCGTTCCTCAGCTTAGACAGGAAGGAGATGGCTCTTTTCTCCGCCTCCACACCGACCTGTTAACGCAGACGCAGACTGTTAACGCAGACGCAGACTGTAAATGCAGACGCAGAGTGTTAATGCAGACGCAGAGTGTTAATGCAGACGCAGAGTGTTAATGCAGACGCAGACTGTAAATGCAGACGCAGACTGTTAATGCAGACGCAGAGTGTTAATGCAGACGCAGAGTGTTAATGCAGACGCAGACTGTTAATGCAGACGCAGAGTTTTAACAAAGACGCAGACTGTTAACGCAGACTGTTAACGCAGACTGTTAATGCAGACGCAGACTGTTAATGCAGACGCAGACCGTTAATGCAGATGCAGAGTTTTAACGCAGACGCAGATGGTTAACTCAGACACAGACTGTTAACACAGACTGTAAATGCAGACTCAGACTGTTAACGCAGACACCGACTGTAAATGCAGACACAGACGGTTAACGCAGTTGCAGACTGTTATCGCAGACGCAGACTGTAAATGCAACGCAGACTGTTAATGCAGACGCAGACTGTTAACGCAGACACTGACTGTAAACGCAGACACAGACTGTAAACGCAGACGCAGACTGTAAATGCAGACGCAGACTGTTAACGCAGGCGCAGACTGTTAACACAGACACTGACTAAACGCAGACGCAGACTATTGACGCAGACACAGAGTGTTAACAAACTGCTTCATTTCATTCATAATAATAATAATAATACAAAATCAAAAGTAATTTGCATAATCCAGTTTGATCAAAGACCCCCCCCCCGAATTATTTAACATACTGGCTAACATAGTAAGGCTGGGACGATATATCGAATACTATATCATTTTGTTGAAAATGTAAAAGATCAGTAAAACACAGTAAAATGATTTTTGTTTTACCTCGCCATATTTCTCAAAGAAGTGGTTCTTGTTGCGGTGTATGGTGTCGATAACTTTGGTCAGGATCGTCGGAAGTCTGTCTCTTATCGTCAGATACGCAAAAGATCTGGAAGGGGAGAAAAATAAATAAATAAATAACAAACTTGTGTTATGTGTTGCACTCGAGTACACAACATAAACAATATATATATATATATAATATATATATATATATATATATATATATATATATATATATGGTTTTTAATTTTATTTATACAAATGCCACAAATTCTACATAAATCATTCGTCAGGTTGCAAATATTATATTTATTCTGACATCAGGTTCATAAATAACACAAGGCAGGACATTTTATTTTAAAATTTCTTTTTTCCCTTCCATCTCTTAAACATTAACGTAAAATGACACATACACACGCTTCTTATCATTACATTATGTATGTATGTATGCATGCATGTATGTGTGGTGTATATATATATATATTATATGATATATATATATATATATATATATATATATATATATATATATATATATATATATCTATAGTGTGTGTGTGTGTGTGTCTGTGGTATATTAAATGTGTGTATACATATATATGTGTGTGTCTGTGTGTATATATATACACATATGTGTTTGTATATACATATATATATATATATATATATATATATGACACATATATATGTGTGTGTGTGTGTGTGTGTGTGTGTGTGTGTGTGTGTCTGTGTGTGTGTGTACCCACACGTGTGTGTGTGTATATAATATAGACACAGTGTAGGTTTATATATATATATATATGTTGTGTGTGTGTTTTTTATATTATAATAATATATATATATACTACATACACGTTAACTATATACACACACGTGTATATATACACAGACACACACACACACACACACATATATGTATATGTATATACATATATGTGTGTGTGTGTGTCTGTATATATACACGTGTGTGTGTTTATATATATATAAAAGTTGTTCCATGAATGAAAATAAAAATAAATCCTACATCAGTGTACACACGGGTCTACAGTACACACAATCTCAATCCCGAATCTCTCTCCCTCCCTACACATGCGCACTACAACGCGCTATTAATTCCGTGCTCCTAGGCGCCCTATCTAGTGCCCACACTAGCTTCCGGTTTAGACAGCAGCCCGGATCAAACCGCCTCGCTGTGTTAGCATGCTAACTCACAACAAGCGCCAAAACAACCCGATCTTCCACGCGCACATCAACAACAGTCAATAAACCGGATTGGGTGTAAACAGTGCAGTGTTATTCAGCGCTGATCCGCTTTCTTTACCCTTCATATCTGGCAGAAAGAGACGATGGAGGAATAAAAACTTCACCCGCCGCCATCTTGGGGGAAAAAGAAACGCTACCAAGAAGACAAGCGTGATTTCCAATACAGAACTTTACTTAAAGCAGCTCATAAACAATTACAAAATATAGCAATGCGATTTGTTTTATTTGTGATAAATCATATATTCGGTAATATTATAGAATATGTTTATATTCCGAACAAAGCGATTTATTTACTACAAAAAAAGCGACTTCAATGTTTTTAACCAGCAAAACGCTTTCTACTTCACTCCAGTGGAGAACACTGACCTCTGCTGGCCGTGTCCTGAACTGCACCATCTACTAACATCAAATCTTAATTAAAATTATTCTTTTATATATATATATATATATATATATATAAACATAAAACAATTGTTTAAATGTTATATATTAAAATATGTATTTATTTCCTACTATAAAAGTTAAGTAAAATTTTTAAGTAGGATTATATTGCTATCCAAAGGGGCACGGTGGCGTAGTGGTTATCACGTTCTCCTCACACCGCCCCACACCGCCACCGGCCCACCTCCAGGTCCGGGTTCGATTCCCGTCTCGGCCATGTGTGTGTGGAGTTTGTGCATGTTTCTCCCCGTGCCTCAGGGGTTTTTTTTCTCCGGGTTCTCCGGTTTCCTCCCCCGGTCCAAAAACATGCACGGTAGGTTGATTGGCACCTTGGAAAAATTGTCCCTAGTGTATGAATGTGTGTGTGTGTGTGTGTGTGTGTGTGCCCTGCGATGGGTTGGCATTCCATCGGATAAAACGGTAGAAAATGAATGAATGAATATTGCTATTCAATAATGTTCTAAAAACAAAACGTTTACAATAATAATACACATTTTTTAAAATTGCATTTATATGTGTAATGATTTATTTAGTGTATAAAATGACTATAAAAGTATCCTTTGTTTAAGAATGTTATTATAACATTTTTTTCATGTAATATCAGAAATATAAGAAACAATTGTAGATAAAATAACATGAAATAAATGTCAGCGCTCATGAAACGCATTTAGAGTAAAAAGATACAGAATCACGCCAAATATGATCTCTTCATTTACATGGAAAATCTTTTCCTAGCATTCAAATCATTTATAATACGCAGTATAATAATAATAATTCATTCATTCATCTTCAACCGCTTTATCCGATCTTCCCTCGGGTCACGGGGAGTCTGTGTCTATCTCAGGATCTCAGGCGTCTATGGGTATTAAGGCAGGATACACCCTGGATGGAATGCCAACCCATCACAGGGCACACACACACACACACACACACCAACCACACACACATTCACACACTAGGGACAATTTTCCAAGGTGCCAATCAACCTACCATGCATGTTTTTGGACCGTGGGAGGAAACCGGAGAACCCCGAGAAAAACCCCCTGAGGCACGGGGAGAACATGCACAAACTCCACACACACACATGGCCGAGACGGGAATCGAACCCGGATCCCTGGCGGTGTGAGGCGAACGTGCTAGCCACTACACCACCGTGCCCCAATAATAATAATAATAATAATAATAATAATAATAATAATAATATATGTTTTATGTGCAGAAATGTTCCTATTCTGACCTGTTTATTTGTGTGTTCTCTGACAATTTAGTATTTTATTATGAATAAATTTCTATCCTTATGTAGTTATTATTTTTAAACCATTTCTATAATTAGTCACATGACCCGGTCCTAATCAGGGTTCTGTTGTTGTTGTTGTTGTTGTTGTTGTTGTTGTTTCCTTGTGTGTTGTGAACTTTGTGTATTTCACGCTGCATCTGGATTTCCAATATCAGAGCCGTGAGGAACACTGACGCTCTTTAAACTGTACGCTGTGTGTGTGTGTGTTTGTGTGTGTGTGT
>JACRUU010000007.1:34370313-34372813 GCA_030449085.1 Kryptopterus vitreolus | reverse complement strand
AACGATACGCGCTTGTAATATTCGTAATCAGTAGTGGGCGGAGTTTTTTTTGTGAGTTTTTCAGACGGGACGTATTTTACGGACCCGGTGTCGGTCGGTCTCGCTAGCTTCGGAGCGTCTCGGGAGCGTCTCGGATGTGTCCAGGTGACGACCCGAGGCTCCTCGTTCACGACCTGTCACGATCTCATCGAGGAGAAATTCTTCACATCTACAATAAAACTCCGTCGTTGATCGTACGTCACGTTTAGCTGCTCGCCGTAGCGTCGCCGTTATCGGGGCGGGAAACGCCATCGTGTGGAACGTCGTGGACTTTCACCTCTAAAATGCTAAAATGAATAAATAAATGCTAAAGTTGATTTATTTCATTTCACAGCGACGTCTAATCAGTCGTGATAACGTGAGTGTTTTTTTTTTTTTATTAATTAGTACAAAAAAGTTATAGATTAAAATACTTTTCTGACTTGATGCAGATCGTTTGATAGTTTTGTTACAAAAACTTGTTGTTTTTTATTTACATTTTTTTAGCTGTATTTTTGTTGATTTGCTCAACAAAAAACGTATAAATTTTATGAGGAAATAAAATGATATTAAGTACAGAATTTTAAGAATTTTTCCGCTTTTTGGGCGAATTTGTTCGTAAGTCGAAGAATATTTTTAAATAAAAATCGCTAAAACAAGCTTCAGTTTTTCTCAAACATAAATTATTGACAAACCATTTTAACAATCGTTTCCCATTTTAACTCTTTAATGTGTTTACGGTCCTCAGTTTTTCCTTTTCACAAAACTGAGGACCGATGGTAATTTCCGTGTCGCATTCAAACTACAGAGCGTCGTATTGGTTAAGGGCCTCGTTTAGGGGCCACACAGAGTGGGATTTGAACCCCTGACCTTATGATCCGAGGTCTGCCGTGATTGGCTAGCGCACTTAATAGAACGTTCTCGGAGCTGCGCCTCACCTCAGCAGACACCAGGTGTCATGTGACTAATCACATGACGCCTACGGTGCTGCCTAGCTATCTCTGATCGAGCTGACAAGCCAGGGGGTCGAAGGTCACCGGCCGAAGTCTTTAGTTTGTCGCGTTTACGACGGCGAACGCAAACGCCTGTGCCATGAGGTTACAGTCAATCGCTCGCACTTCCTCCGAGCGCCAGGTGATGTGGCTTTCTGTTCAGTGTTCCGTATCTGAGGGGGAAAAAAACGTCTCCATGTGACGGACCGGCCGTAAAAAGGTCAAAAGTATTGGGTCGCCTGACGTTTATTTGACTTGGCGTAAGATGTGCTGCTCCCTCGTCGCCGTAACGAGCGTGTACAGGAAGGTTTCCCGCAGGACAGCGTAGACGTTTCGAATATCGGAATAAATGTGGAATGTTCAGGAAGCTCAGCACGGATTGTGAACGTCACGTACTAAATCCGACCCCTTCGGCGAGATTCCTGCGCTCCGATAGGCCGCAACCCGAGGGGAACGCGACACCGCGCCGTCTTTTAAGTGTAAAGCCGTATAATCCTCCCCTCCCCGAGGGTCCGGCCGGTCAGCGCCGCCGCCGCGTTCTCCCTGCAGCTGCCGTTCAGGTCTGAGCAGAAGACGTGGGCCGTCCTTCCCGTCGCTCAGCAATGCGGCGGAACCGGTACGCTCGCTAAGCGCCGTTTGTAGCCCCCGCTACCCCCCCCCCCCCCCCCCCCCCCCCCCCCCCCCCCCCCCAATCGCGTCTCTCCAAACACACATCCTAGCAGATTTGTTTATTTAAATATTTATTTTAAACTGTATTTATTTTCTGTATATAATTACACGCGCGTCTTTTTAAAAGTGACCTTCGTTTTAGTCTAAAATTTCACACTAAACCGCTACAAATACGTTTATATATCTTATTTATATTTATTATTTTATTTATATTTATTTATTTCATTAATTTGAAATCATGTCAATTATTTAAATTAAATTTTAATATAAAAATGTTAGACCATATATATATATATATTTATATTTATGTGTATATGTATATATTAAATTATATTGAATTAAATTAATCATGACGGAATTTCCTCCGAACCTAAAAACAAACTTTGTTTGTTATAAATGTTGTTTATTTGTTGATAATTAATTCTTTATAAAGAACTTTGTCATTAAAAATGAGCAGTAATGAATCTTTATAACGCGTCCATACAGGAGGAACGTAACATGGCAGTATGTACACAAACAAACACTGGGTAAAGAACCCTCACACTGTTTGTTGTTTATTGTAGGTTGTTTATTTGTTATTTTCTTTATTAAATGACGGATGCGTTAAAGTGCAAAATATTCCCTAAAATCTTCTAATAATCCGGAAGCAAAAGAGAATTTTGTTTACACAAATAGTAAACGAGAGAAACGTATTGAGAAATAACGTGTTTTGTTCGTTACTTGTTTGTTTGTGATGTGTATAAATGTTACTTTATAACGTGTAAACATGTTTGTTGGGTCACGTCTTTTACATCCCACAAACTCAAAATAAGACGTAAATA
>JACRUU010000007.1:34337333-34367313 GCA_030449085.1 Kryptopterus vitreolus | reverse complement strand
TATGGAGCTGGCTAACCACGGTCTTATCCTCCTGCAGCAGTTAAACGCGCAGAGGGAGTTTGGTTTCCTGTGTGACTGCACCGTCGCCATCGGTGACGTCTTCTTCAAAGCACACAAGGCCGTGCTGGCGGCGTTCTCCAACTACTTCAGGATGTTGTTTATTCACCAGGACAGGTAGCGGCGCGCCTCAAACCAAAAAACCCCCGCCTGTTTGTTTGTTTATTTATTTATTTATTTACACACACACCAAAGTCAAGAAGGGGGAAAAAACTTCACAAAAGTCACTATCTCTCCCTCCCTCCCTCCCTCGCTTTCTCTCTTCCTCCATATCCCCCCCCCCCCCCGGCGCTGTACGTCACGCTGTACGTCACGCTGTACGTCACTCTCGCCCTGTGGAGAAACACACCATCACGAAAAAAAAGCTGATGCGTCGCTTTTTAACATTCTTATGTCATTTCAAACTTGCTGATCAATTAAAAAACCCAGTGTGTTTTATTCCTCTTACACCACAATACACCCCCCCCCCCATTCAAAATGCATTGTGTGGCCAATAGTATTGGGACATGCTATAAAACTGGAGGACCATCTTCCCAGAAGTGTGCAGCTCGTTATATTGGGAATTAAATGTTTAATGTTTAATGAATTAAATAAATAAATAAATTTTTTGGTGTTGCCGTGGTGGGGCACAGTGGTTTAGTGGTTATCACGTTCGCCTCACACCACCAGGGTCCGGGTTCGATTCCCGTCTCGGCCATGTGTGTGTGGAGTTTGTGCATGTTCTCCCCGTGCCTCAGGGGGTTTTTTCTCCGGGTTCTCCGGTTTCCTCCCCCGGTCCAAAAACATGCACGGTAGGTTGATTGGCACCTTGGAAAATTGTCCCTAGTGTATGAATGTGTGTGTGTGTGTGTGTGTGTGTGTGTGTGTGTGTGTGTGTGTGTGTGTGTGTGTGGTGTGTGTGTGTGTGTGTGTGATGTTTTGGCATTCCATTCCAGGTTGTATCCTGCCTTAATGCCCATAGACGCCTGAGATAGACACAGACTCCCCGTGACCCGAGGGAAGATCGGATAAAGCGCTAGAAGATGAATGAATGAATGTTGCCGCGGTAACAATTCGGCTGTTCGATAGCGCTAGACGTGGGCGTGTCTCGCTGCAGCGATATAAATGATTGATAAACAACTCCATACGTTTAAAAAAAACAACTAATAACGTCGTCTAACGAGTGCGTTATCATCACAAGGCTTAACAAATCATCGTCCAATCAGAATCCAGAACTGCGCTTATTTTAAAGGCAACACAAAAATGTATGAATCCCCTCCTCCTCCTTCTGGCACTTTTATTTATTTTATTATTTTAATTTATTTATTTATTTATTTGTTGGTGATTGGTGGAAAAGGGAGGTCATGTGATTTCATTCCGCGTTATGCTACACGGTCACATGGCAGAGCGAGAAACCGCATAACTTCACACAACTGGAACATTCGCCCGAGCGCCACACGCACACACACACACACACACACACACACACACAGTGTTACATTAACATCGCAGACCTGCAGCCATCCACCTTTCATAGTCACTCTGTGGTGGGTCACATGACCGACGATGCAATTGGCGCTAATCTTTACGCAAAAACACCCGACGACGCGATACAATCGCGGGTTTGTTGCTATGGTAACGGCTATTTGTAGGGTTTAACGGTACACGTAATCCGAGGAGGCGTACGTACATCACTTTATACATTTCATTTCAAAGAAATACAAAACATAAAATTGCTTGTTTTGTATTATCACAGTGTAATATTAACGTTATAAAATATTGTTGCATTAAAGTGTAACAAAAGATCATTTTATATAGTATTTTAATTGCATTGCATAATTTAATAGGCACAAAAAGTTATATTATGTATATATATTGTAATAAATAAAATTGTTATAATATATTATGTCTCCATTTACACAAGATTTATTTATTTATTCATACATATTGATTTATTTTAATATATATATATATATATATTTATTCATTGCATGCATTCTCTCTTTCACCCCCTCGGTATGTAGAATTATTCTCCTTTTAAGAGAAAATCTTGAAGCTGGATATAAAAAACAAAATAAACAAATCCATTTCACTTTAAAACCTTTGCATAATCCACACGTAAAAAAACACGGATTTCATGGAACGGGAAAACCCGAAATAGGGAGGCGGAATCTCGGTGGTTACGGCGTCGGTCTCTGAACTCAAAGATCACAGGTTCAAATCCCAGCACCACCACCACCACCGAGCTGCCACTAGAGGGCGCTTGAGCACGGCCCTTAACCCGCAGTTGTCACTCGTGTTCCGATCTGAAAGCGCTGAAAAGTTTCGGTACGAACACGTTAAATTTCTCGCTATTAAAAACCACGTTTTTGATTGGCCTTATTTTTTTCCCTTTAAGCGACTGCGTTCGTTTAAAGCCCGCAGACATCCAGCCCGATATCTTCAGCTACCTCCTGAACCTGATGTACACGGGTAAACTGGCGCCGCAGCTGATCGACCCGGCCCGGTTAGAGCAGGGCGTGAAGTTCCTGCACGCGTACCCTCTCATCCAGGAGGCCAGCCTGAACAGCCAATCGGCTTTCTCCCATCCCGAGCCCAGCATCCGTCTGAACACCTCTCTCTACGGCATCCAGATCTCAGGCCAGCAGGCGGCGCAGTCGAGTAACCTCTCCACCAGGAGGCGCTCTCCGCCCGCCGACTCGGACGGCGCGCCGGACGCCAAAGCCTCGAGCGCTACTCTGCCGTCCGGATCCAGACTGCAGCCGGACATGGAGGTCGAGAGCGCGGCGATGAGCGGCGGCGCCCCCTTCGGGAGGGACGGCTCCGAGGCGGACGAGAGCCCGTCGTCCTCCTTGCCGTGCGGGAACCCCAACACCATCCTCCACGTCAAGCCCAGCATCATGAAGCGAAGCTCCTCGTTCAGGAAGCACTACACCTGCCACATCTGCGGCAGTCGCTTCAACCAGCGCGCCGCTCTGAGAGAGCACCTCCTGTGGCACGCCCAGGCCATGGCGCCCCTCGTGCTGGAGTCCGGAGACGCCACTTCCCCGGGGCTTCCCGGTGGAGCCGCTACGCCCGAGGTGGAGGAGGTTCTGACCGGCGTGGGGACGTCCGCCGTCACTCCCATCATGGTGGACGTCGACGCGGAGCAACCGCTGTCCGGGTCGAGAATGTCTCCGCGGGGCGAGACGCCCGTTTCCGTTCCGTCTGCGGCGGCGGCGGCGGTGACCACCTCGTGCGCCGCCCAGCCGCAAGCGGACACGCCTCCTCCGTCCGACATCGCCGACATCGACAACCTGGAAGGCGCGGCCGACATCGAGCGCGAAGTCAAGCGACGGAAGTACGAGTGTCCCACCTGCGGACGCAAGTTCATCCAGAAGAGCCACTGGCGCGAACACATGTACATCCACACGGGAAAGCCGTACCGCTGCAGCGCCTGCGGGAAGAGTTTCTGCCGCGCCAACCAGGCCGCGCGCCACGTCTGCATGAGCCAAGGGGCGGAGTCGGCGTACACCATGGTGGACAGGCAGAGCATGGAGCTGTGCGCGGCGGACGACTCCAGTCAGATGGAGGCGCTGTTCCTGGGCTCCTCGGGACGACCGTACAAGTGCAACGTATGCGAAATGACCTTCACCAGCCCGAACGAGGTCATCAAGCACCTGTGTTTTAACTCCACCCCCATCTCCGAGGGCGGGGTCTCGGGAACGGCGGCGAGCGCCGGGAACGAGGACAAAGTGGCCAAAGACGAGGGTTCTGACGCGTCTAGCGGCGGATCTTCGGTCATTAAATCGGACGAGGTCCTGATCGATTAACGACGCGTCCACAACCGTAAAGGGTTTTTTTTTTCGTTAAGAGCGCGATGTACAGCGTAGATCAGGAAATGACTCTCGCATGTTGTAGGAACCTTTTTTTCTTTTCTTACTATTTTTTTTTCTCCATCGCGAGCGAGAAACGGAACACGTTAATTTTAACGTGAAACTCGTTTTCGTGTCTTTGTTCGGTGGGTAATTCAGGTCATTCACATGTTGCACGCTGTGGTTTAAGCCTTTCCTTTTTACAACCGTCAACAGGAAGAGGAAGTGCTGAATTACAAGAAGAAGAAAAAAAAAAGAAAAACGAACCCACCGACGTCGAGAACGTTTTCCAAAACGATTCTCACATCCTGGAATAATCCGGGATTTAAAGCAATAACCGGCAGCATGCAACATCTTCCTTATTATTATTATTATTATTATTATTATTTATACCAGCCAAAGAGTGTTAGAACAATTTATCTCTCTTTTTTTTCTCTTTTTTTTTTATGACATTTTCCATCTTTATTTCTCGGTTTGAATTTCAATAAACGATTCAAAAGTTTCCGTTACTCCATTATTATTCGTAATTTTTTTTAAATCCATTAGCTACAAAATATCAGCAATATTACATCAAATAATACGATATCTTTTATTAATAATAATAATAATAATAATACAATTTTTTTTTATGAAGATTCATTTTGATTTTATTTTTTATTTTTATCTTTTTGCAAATGAATTTCAACAGTGGTTTTTTTTTTCCTTCTTTAATTTATTTGAACTAAAATAATTTTTGTTGATTTTAATAACATACAATTTTGAGGATTTTTTTAAAGGATTTTGATTCAGAATAATCCTCATTAAATGTTTACAAATATGCTGTCTTCTCTTTTTTTTGTTGTTTTATTCTGTCGATCTTTTTACGTAACGGTGGTTTTATCATTTTTATTTTTTTTAGAAGGAGAAAAAGAAATAGTCGGGGGTGAAACGTGTGAATTTGAGCAGATCTCGGTGTGAAGGGAGATTTTAATGTTTTGCTTTGCTTTCGAAATGTTTTTTTTTTTTGTAATTTTTTTATACACAGTACTATATTTACAAAGAATATTTTATATTACAAATGTTGTATATTGCATAAAGTGCATTGAGCGTAGAATATAATCAAATATTTTTAGCGTAGCACGAGTGTACGTGCTTTTTGTTTGTTTGTTCCTGCGTATTCGGTCTTATGTTAATATTTTCACTCGTTTTTTTGTTTGTTTGTTTGTTTATTTTGTCGTTTTTTTCCCCCTCCTTTATCTGCTGTTGTTTGCTTCTTGTTTGTCCAGCTGTCCAAGCACTGAAATTTTCGGGACCTGACTACTTTGGATGAAATTTTCTCACAAAGCGTGACGATGCACTGGGGGGCGGGGCTAGGGGCGGGGCTGGGGGCGGGGCTAAGTGCTTATGAACAGGCATCACATTCAAATCTTTTTTTTTTTAACTCAAGTCAAATTGTACAGATAATAAGGAAGTTATTCTTACATTATTTTTTATTAGACTGCTTTAAAGAAAAACAGTTTTCACAAAGTATTATTTCCTCAGTGTGTGTTGTGTTGTTTTTTTTGTGTTGTTTTTGTTTTTTTTTGTGTTTCTGTATGAGGGGCATTTTGTAAATGACTACTGATTGGTCGAAGACTGGGTTTTTAACGAGGTGATCCTCCTTACTCCTGACGTTTCTTTATCATTTATTATTATTATTACTTTTTATTGAGATTGTGCATGTACAGGAAATGTCAAATGATAGTCCACATTTTTTTGTTTGTTTGTTTTTGGAATTTTAGTTTTTATACTGTTACATACTCATATGCAATTTGCTAATATAGATTTTGTTTATCATTGCGGCAGTTATAGCCCCACCCCCTTTCTAAAAAAAACCCGCCCACTTTTTTTCTTTTCCCCCCTCCCCCCCCCCCCCCCCCCCCCCCCCACTCCTTCCTCCCCCGCCACCCCACCCCCCCCCTCTCCCATCCCCCCCCCCCCCCCCCCCGCCCCCCCCCCACCCCCCCCCTCCCCCCCTCCTAAAAATGCACAAACTCCAAAGCGAAGGCAAACTTAGACGTATACTGTGATCTGTAGCTCCTCAGGAAATGAAAAACTGCCTCAGAAGAAATGTGATTTGTGTTTGTCCTCTTGAATGAACAATAAAATAAAATAAAACTTTTTTTTTTTTTTTTTTTTTTCATAGCCCAAACTTCCCCCCTCCCCCCCCCTCCCCCCTCCCCGTCCCTCCAGTAATGTCCCGTCTGTAATGTCAAGTGAATTTTTTTTTTCGTACAGTCTACAAATTTAATAAACAAAAATAAATATCACCACTATACAGCGGCAAGTCATTTATTTTCACGTTTGAAATTTGCTACAAACCCCTCCCCTATCCGCAAGCCACGCCCCCTGTCTCTTATCCGAGTCGGGAGTGGTTTTTATATAGCCGAGTCTCTAATAGTCTAAAGTGAGACGGGTTACAGCGTGTCCGTGTGTGATGTGGAGGTGAAGAACAAGCAGACGAACGTCTCAGTGCGGAGGAACTCCAGATGTTTTTGGTGTTTGCAGATGAAAAATGTTATTAGTGTGAGATTTCTGTTCACACACAGAGATAAAGTGGATTCAGATTATATTTACACTCATTCTAATAAATATGTGAATCAAGAGGAGGCACGGTGGTTTAGTGTTTATCACGTTCGCCTCACACCACCAGGGTCCGGGTTCGATTCCCGTCTCGGTCATGTGTGTGTGGAGTTTGTGCATGTTCTCCTCCCCGTGTCCTCAGGGGTTTTTTCTCCGGGTTCTCCGGTTTCCTCCCCCGGTCCAAAAACACATGCACGGTAGGTTGATTGGCACCTTGGAAAATTGTCCCTAGTGTATGAATGTGTGTGTGTGTGTGTGTGTGTGTGTGTGTGTGTGTGTGTGTGGTGTGGTGTGTGGTGTGAATGGATTGGCATTCCATCCAGGGTGTATCCTGCCTTAATGCCCATAGACGCCTGAGATAGACACAGACTCCCCGTGACCCGAGTGAAGATCGGATAAAGCGCTAGAAGATGAATGAATGAATGAATGAATGTGAATCAAATGATTACAGTTCAGTGTTCGCATTGTGCCTGGTGTAAAATCCACCAGAGGGCAGTGTAGAGCAGCGTAATGTTTCTGTTTCCTAGTAAACAAATGTTTTCTCTCCGTGAAACGAGACGAAAAGGAGAATAACTTTATTCTAATGATCTAAATTGATTTAAATGATTCTTTTATACTCACTTTTATCAGAAATTGATAAAGAAAGAGAAAAATCTACGCAGAGACACACCGAGAGAGACCGTAAGGAAGACCGGTCTGATATGTGTATAACAGAAATCTGAAATCAGAGTGGAATAAAGAATGGCATTAATAAATAATATTAATAATATTAATAATTAACCCTTTAAAAATGCATATCATGAAACAAAAGCAGTTTTGTTTACGTGAATTAATCTAATAAATCTCGCACAAAGAATTACATTTACACACACGAATCGCTTTAAAGCGCTCATTTTTATTTCAAATGAAATATAGACATGGATTTGTATCCACACTATTAACAGCTTTGACAAATAATAATAAGAATAAAAAAAAAAGATCATGCTACATATCATCTAATGCTCTCATCGGTTATTTCATATTACAATAGGATTTCAGATACACAGGTATACAATTTTGTACAAATGTTAAAGGACCTTCACAGTAATATTTTTCTTATAAAAAGCAGAAAACGGGCGGCGGAGGGAAAGATTTCATCCAAGCGGCGATAATAATAACATTCTACATTGGGAATTTAATATTACGTCTATTTCTACTTTATTAAAATAAAGCATCTTTTTGCGGATTCTGACATCCTTCAGCACGAAAAAAAGGCCTTTTTAAATGGTGTTTCATTCCTTTTCTGTTGCGTTTAATAATCAGCAGGATTGTACAGAGGCGACGGGGATGAGTTTTATTTTTGTTTACGACACACAATCCGCGTCCCAAACACATCCGTTTCATGATCCCAAACCTCAGTTGTGCTTCTGTTCAGATCTCATGCACTAATGGAAAATGTGATGTATTTTTTATTATTAAAAAAAAGGATAAATAATTTGTTATTAAAGGGGATTGTCAGTGTTGGAAAAGGAGTAACATGGTTAGTCTATCAGACAAACATATTAACAATGGTAAAAATAACACAACAAACATATAATGGGATATATATATATATATATCTATATATATATATATCTATATATATATATATATATATATATATATATATATATATATATTAAAAAACACACACCGGCTGCCGGTAGATGGCGCCAGTGCGCTCAGAACCGCTCTCTTATTTCGCAATATGTAATTAAACAATTAAAGAAAAAGTAAAAGTAAAAAATAACATTTAAAAATGTACTTCACGTGCCACTGAACAGTGCTGTGGGGATTTTATTTATTTACTTAAAATCCATCCTTCACACGATTTAAGGTGAAAGCAGTGTTTTACTGATCGGCGTGATTTGCGTTTGCATGTCAACAAAAACAAAAAGTTTCACACAGTCGAGAAATAAAGCAGTATTTTTTATATTTTATATATATATATTTATAGATATATGATATATATGTACAGTAGGAATGGAAATGATTACGCTGGCTGCACGTGTGTACCATGGTTCAGTTTAAGAAAAACAAAACAAAACAACAACACTAAACAAAAACAAAAACGTGTATCTGGGTGACGTCATCCTTTTCTTGGGGCTGTTTAGGATGAAGTTGTGACGACTGAATATTTGTTAACGATATAAATACAATATACAAGATAAGATATCTTTCGTACACACACACACACACACACACACACACACACACACACCATCCGATCCGACCAGCATCGGCCCCTCGGTGAGGATAAAATGTGGGCAGGAAATAAAGGGTGTGAACGAGTTTAAGCTGATTTGAGAAACTTCTGAAGCCGTCTGCGGATGGAGAGATTCACCTGGAAAACGCAGACGCAATGAAGTGATGGAGGGATGAGTGTACGGAGGGATAAGTATACGACCTGAGAGAGAGAGAGAGAGAGAGAGAGATTATTATATTTAATTTTATTATTGTTCATATTCACATTTTTAAAAAACACTCCATCGAGTAAAAATCAAATCTGAAAGAAGTAGAGAAAAGGGGGGATTAATAAAAGAATGGACATGTGATGGAGAGAAATATTTTTATATTATATTTATATTTATATTATATTTTAATTTTGTTACCTTTTTAAATAGAAAATAGAACAAGAACGGATAGAAAAGGAACGACAGAGACAGGAAAGAGAAAGAGAGTGAGAGAAATAGGGAATGGATAAGAGAACAGAGGGGGAAGATAGGAGTAAAAAATAAAAGAGTAAATGGAGGAGGAGATGGAGAGACTGGTAGAAAGGTTAATAGATAGACAGGGAAAAAAGAAAGGAAGGGATGCACAGAGACGGGTGGGGTGAATGAACAGAGAAAGAAAGGAAAGAAAGGAAAAGAGAGAGGGGGAGGAGATGAAGAGATAGAGAGGGGGAATACAGAGAGACATAGTAAAATGGAGGTGAGAGAAAAGCACCCCTCAGCACTGTTCTTAATGACTCAGCAAGTTTCAGAGAAGTGAGAGAGAGAGAGAGAGAGGGAGGGGGAGATAGAGAGAGGGACAGAGAGAGGTAGAGTGGGAGAGAGAGACAGACAGAAAGAGAGAGGGGGGGGGATAAACAGAGGGAGACAGAGAGAGGGAGGGGAGATAGAGAGAGAGACAGAGGGAGGGGGAGAGAGAGAGAGAGAGAGACAGGATCCTGCACCAAATCCCTGCTGCACTGCTATAATTCAGTTTCGGCTGCAGTGCTGCATTAACACTCATCAAACATTCAACACCCTGCTCTCCTCCCCTCCACCTCCTCTCCTCCACCCTCTCCTCCATCTCGCCCTCCACCTTCTCCTTCATCTCCCCCTCCACCTTCTCCACCTTCTCCCACCTCCTCTTCCACCTTCTCTCCATCTCGCCCTCCACCTTCTCCTTCATCTCCCCCTCCACCTTCTCCACCTTCTTCTCCACCTCCTCTTCCACCTTCTCCTCCATCTCGCCCTCCACCTTCTCCTTCATCTCCCCCTCCCTCCACCTTCTCCTTCATCTCCCCCTCCACCTTCTCCTTCATCTCCCCTCCACCTTCTCCTCCATCTCGCCCTCCACCTTCTCCTCCATCTCCCCCTCCACCTTCTCCTCCATCTCCCCCTCCACCTTCTCCTTCATCTCCCCTCCACCTTCTCCTCCACCTCCACCTTCTCCTCCTCCATCTCCACCTCCACCTTCTCCTCCATCTCTAACTTTTCCTCCACCCCCCTCCCCTCTCCTCCATCATCTCCCCCTCCACCTTCTCCTCTCTCCACCTCTCTCCCTTCTCTCCTTCATCCCCCCTCCTCCTCCACCTCCTTCATCCTCCACCTTCTCCTCCACCTCCACCTTCTCCTCCATCCTCCTCCTCCTCCTCCACCTCCTCCACCAACCCTCCTCCTCCACCCCCTCCCCCAACCCTCCTCCACCAACATCCTCCACCTTCACCTCCTCCTCCCATCTCCTCCATCTCCACCTTCCTCATCTTCTCCCCCCTCCACCTTCTCCTCATCTCCCCCTCCACCTTCTCCTTCATCTCCCCCTCCACCTTCTCCTCCACCTCTCTATCCTACTTTTCCTCCATCTCCCCCTCCATCTCTAACTTTTCCTCCATCTCCCCCTCCCCCTCCATCTCCCTCCTCCATCCTCATCTCCCCCTCCACCCTTCTCCTCCTCCACCTTCTCCTCCACCTTCTCCTCCATCTTCTCACCCTCCTCCACCTTCTCCTCCATCTCCAACCCCCCATCCCCTCCACCTTCTCCTCCTCCATCTCCACCTCCTCCTCCACCCCCTCCATCTCCACCTCCTCCTCCATCTCCACCTTTTCCTCCATCTCCCCCTCCACCTTCTCCTTCATCTCCCCCTCCACCTTCTCCACCATCTCCACCTCTCCACCTTCTCCACCATCTCCCCCTCCACCCGGCGGGGGACCCCCCCGGCGTGTTTACAAAAACATGTAAATAATCAAGATTAACTCTAGTTAAAATGTAAACTAACTTGAGATTAGCATTAATATCATAATGTGACTATAAATTCTACTAAATCCTATAACCACACTAATAGGCAGTGGGCGTGTCTCCGTGGTAACAGTGTTATAGTGATCAGAAGGTCGGGGGTTCGAGCCCCGGTATCGCCACTCTTGGATTTTTGAACAAGGCCCTTAACCCTCTGTCCTCCAGGGGGCGCTGTAGCATGACCGCTCTCTGACCCCCAACTTCCAAACATGCTGGTATGTGCGAAGAAACAATTTTATTTATGTGTAAATAAAAAATATTCTATTCTAAATAAAAGTTGAACCTTTTTTAACCACTAGGGGCAGCTTGGTGTGGTTTCGAAAAACATTTTTTTCGAAAAATACGCTTTTATTTCCTTACTTCAAGAATTTTTGCAGTGGCGTGAAGGCGTTAACGGTTACGACCACCAAAAGACGACGCCCTAATAACAAAACTGAGCTAGCTAATATAGTGTATATACAGTGTAACAGCGTTACGTCATTTAATTAAGAAAAATCAGTTCTTAAATTACAGTTACTTTTGAAAATGTTAAAGATTACACCACCCGCCCCCCCCAACAACAATTCGCTCCCAATCTATAAACAATTTTTTAATTTAGGATTTATTTTCATCAAGCGCCACCTAGTGGACAAATAATCAAAATGTATCACTTTACTTTTATAAAGTAATTGAAAAGTTACACAAATGATTACACTTTTCGTTTATAATCTGTAATCTATTACATTTCCAAAGTAGCCTTCACTAACACTGCGTATATTAGCTTAGCGCAGGTGGATTTGTTTACTTGGCGAAGTTATACATGCTAGCTAGCCAGATGTCTCGTTTACCGCTAACAACCGTATATTTTAATAGCTATAATTACTGTAAAAAAACAATCACAGAATATAATGGCTAATTATCTAGTGCTTTTCCTGCTTGTGAAATACTCGTGTCTATATATATACATATATAATATATAAAAATATAAAAATATATATATAAAAAAAAAATATATATATATATATATATATATATATATATATATATATACACACACACACACACACACACTATATATACTATACACACACTACACTATATATACTATATACACTAAAAAATGTATGTATGCTTGTCAGGTTTCTTATCGAATCAGACATGTTCTTGACACGCTTCCCTGACCGCCTTTGATGAAGGGAAGAGAGAAAAAGTGTGTGTGTGTGTGTGTGTGTGTGTGTGTGTGTGTGTGGAGGGTGAATTATAATCTGTCTTTCAGCACAAGTTCATCTCTCCTTCACACGGCTTCCCTTTAAAAGGCAGCCTACAAAAGTGAGGGGTCGGCCTGCGGCATTCCTGCTTTGATATCAAAGGTCTCCTGGTTACTTAAACCTCCGATCCAGGCTTTTTTCATTTCGCGAGCCGGCAAATCCACCAGTAATAAAACTAAGGTCCATTGATGTTTTTTTTAAGAAGGAGCCACGAGAAAACGTGACGGTCCGACTGAGGAATTTCGAAACAATATCCCGTTTTTTTTTCATGGAAAAAGATCCTCATTGAGCAATAATTAACAAGGTGGGTGGGTTTTTAGCGCCCCCTAGTGACCCAGTTGCCTTGGCACAAGATTAGATTCAGCGATACGAGACGATCGGTATACATTTATGTTTATGGTATTTCCCAGACGCTCTTATCCATTTATCTTATTCCTACAAAATGAGCAGCTATGGGGGTCAAGGGTCTTGTTCAGGGGCCCCTAGGAGCGGCTGATTAGTGTGGCTGGAATTTGAACTTTCATATCACAAAGTGCATCACCTGCGAAGGTGGTAGTCCAGTGGTTAAGGCATTGGACACTGGACCGGAAGATCACAGGTTCAAATCCCACCACCATCAACCTGCCACTAGGGGGCGCTTGAGCAAGGCTCAGTTGTAAGTCGCTCTGGATAAGGGCGTCTCCCAAATGCCATAAATGTAAACACCTCAGCGTATTAAGCTACCACTAATTTATCCTCATTTTTCAAAAAGCCACAACATTTTTATTGACAACAATCTGATCACGTGAACGAAATATGCTAATTAGCCCATGATGTCATCTGGAGACTTGGTTTCCCCTTAAAAGTAATAAATAAGGTACTCACTGGCTCATGACTCTGCAGGCGTCTCTGTGGCGACTCTGTCGCTCTCTTTCTCCACCTCTTCTTCTTCTTTAGTGGATTTTGGTGCCTCCGCAACTGCTTTTACCTCAGCAGCAGCTACAGCGTCGGGATCTCCGGACTCCTCTTGGACTTTCGTTGCTGGTGTTGAAACACTCTTTTGTTCCTCTTTCTTTTCCTCATCGTTTGATGGCTCCTGACTCTTGGTGCCGTCAATTTCGTTGTCTTGACTCGTTCTTTCATCGGCCGCCTGTATGATGCCGGCCTTGATCTCTGTAGCCGTCTCGATCTCCACCTCTTGTGCCTGCTGACTTTCCTCTGGAGCTTGGATCTCTACGGCTTGACACCGATCTTCTTCTCGATCTTTCTCAACCAGGCATTTCTCATCTTCGCTTTTGTCTTCTTCGACCTTCTCTTCACATTCCTTTAATTCCACTTCCTGCTTCACTGCATCCGTAGATGATTGAGGGGCTTCCACGGAGACCGAGGACACCTCTTCCTCCTGAGCCTCTTTACTTTCTTCTGCCATAGCATCCACAACGACTTCAGAAACCTGAACGACTTGACTGAAAGGCAAGCTCTCTGTAATGATCTCCGTTGGTTCTTCTTCAGCTTTGCTCTCAGACTTTGATTCCTCTTGAACGTCTTCATTTACGGTAGACTTTTCTTCTATAACTGGTACGGCTTGTGAAAGTTGTTCCTCTTCGGCTGCGGATGGGACTTCTGGTTCAGCTTCTGCTGTTTGGATCTCTGCAGGCTTTTCTTCTATCTGGTGCAGTTCGCTGAGGTTCTCAACGACATTTTGGAGGACTTCCTGGACGATGACAGTGGACTGCTCCTGAATTGCTTCTGTTTCCTTCAGATGCTTTGCTTTTTCTTCTTCTGTGTTCTCTTCAATGGGAACGGTAACTGTGACAACTTCGGTGGGTAAAACACTCTCGATGACGACCTCATCCTTTACCTCTGCTTTGCTTTCGGATTCGAAGGGAGGGCAAACACAGACAACCTCTATCACAGCAATCTCCTCTGTTGCAGCCAGGACAGGGATGGGCTCCTCCTGACACAAGGTTGTCTCAGCTACGACGGTATCTGCAAGCGATGTTGCAACTTCTTCTGACCCAGCCACTGCGACTACGACAGATTCCACCTCGGCACTGGCAACCGATTCTTTAACATCTTTAAGCTCTTGTACCTCCTCATCAGCAGCACTGATCTCCACAGTCTGAGCACAAGCTGGCTGCTCAATGGCCAATTCAACTGGACTTTCTACAACCACCTTTAGAGTGTTTTCTCCAATGACTTCGTCCTCAAGGATCTCGACCTCCTGTTGAACGGATGTGACCACCGGCACTTTGACTGCTGTTGCCTCCTGGAACTCGTTTGTAGCCTCTGCGGTACTTTCTTCAGAGGCCAGAGGCTGTTCTTTGATCTCGGTTTGAACTTCACTAAGCTGTGCCACAGAAATTTTATCCACTGCCACTTCAGCTTCTTCAGGTTTTGAATTCTGGTCTGCAGATGCCACCTCGACAGGGAGTGCCTCGCTGACGATGACGACGGCTTCCACTGTGGTCTTCAAAGGTCTCTCTTCTACTACAGCTTTAATTTCACTTGTATCAAGGCCGGCGCAGATGGAGGTCGCTTCGCTTTTTCCGTGAACAGCCAAGACTTCTTTTTCCTCTGTAATGGCGGCCTCGATGGGGACGGGGCATGAAGCGAGGGTCTGTGTCTGCTCCTCTGTTACAGTACTTGATGTAATCTTGATAGTTTCGACAGCTTCTTGCAAAACGGCTTCGGCCTGTTTTACCATACCGTCATCTGGAACTGGCGAGGTCTCTCCGGATGTAACGGGTGACTCTGTGATGCGCGATAAAGCCGAGACCATTTCAGTTTCCTCGGCCGGTTCGATAGCAGTGATGGCTTCAGACGTAAACTCTACAATATCCTCTGCAATTGTGTTATCAGTTGATTTAGGTGTAGCAGCTGTATCTCCTTCTTCAGGTATATCGCTTAACGGCTTGCCCTCTGCCTCGTCTTCAATGTTCTCGACAGTCGTGGAGATCCACGAAGGTGATCTGTCCTCAGGCGAGGCTTTTCCAGGAGTGACGGAGGTGACCTCTGGCTTTGCATCCTCTGTCTTGGTTTCTTCCTTTTCTGACTGTTCAGCATCGTATTCTGATAGAGGTACCACAGCAGGCGTGTCAGAGTCTTCTTCTGCAGATCCAACATCAGAAGAGACCTGCCCTTGTTTAGTATCGGACTTCTTCTTTCTGCGAGGAATGAGTTTTCTCAGGGAGAAAGATGACTCCTCTTTGGGTAGCTCGCTGTCGGATGTGGCCTGCTCTGGACCCTGTGCTTCATCGGACTTCTCTTCTGCTTTGGGTTTCTTACGTTGTGTCACCAACCTTTTGAAGGACTCCCATGTAGAAACAAGCTCTCCTTCTGGTTCTGGAGAAGAGGCCACATTTTCACGCTCTACCTCCTGTGAGCTTTCAAGGGGCGACTCTGCCGTTTTGGCTTGTTCTTCTACAGTCTGCTGGACCTCTTCCTCTATCTTAGCTTCCTCCTCGTCGGAGTCAGAAGTCTTCCTGGCCCTCTTTTTAGATGATCCCACACAAATAAGGGCTTCCCAGGATACCGAGGTGTCCATCTTCTTCTTTGGCTCCTCTGTGCTTTGTTCAACCTTTTCAGCTGTGGCCTCAGTCTTGCCCTCCACTTGTGATTCCTCCTTCGTTTCTTCTTTTACTTCTTCACTTGGTTTAACCTCCTCAGTTTTCTCTTCGAAAACAGCGCTCTCGGTCGACGACAGGGTGGCTGATTTCGCTTTGTCTCCAGTCTCATCTTCACTCTCAGACGATCTCTTGACACGTTTCTTCGGAGTGACTAATTTCTTAAAGGAAGCCCAATGAAGGATGCTATCTTTCTTCTTCTCAGTGTCAGAGGTTGCTCCCTCCCCTTCGGCTTCTGCGCTGGCTTCGGCCTGACTTGCTTCGCCTACAACATGCTCACCGGATTCTTCTGGAGACGAGGCTCCACTGTCAGGTTTGAGAGCCTCACCAGACTCTGTGGACGACTGAATCTGTTCGGCCGCCTGCTCAGCGGATTCTGATGGCTTTGAATCGGTTTCTTTCTTGCCCTTCTGCTTCTTGGAGGATAACTTCTTCAACCCTGCTCCAGTGAACAGTTTTTTCAGTGGACTTCCTTGGGGCTTGGCTTTGTCCTGGGAAGACTGAACTTCACCTTCAGTGGTTGTTTCAACAGGGGCTTTCTCAGAGGTTTGTTGCTCCTCAGAAGAATCATCTGCCTTTTCTTCAGCAAGCTTGGCCTCATCAGTGTGTGTGGTCTTGTCTGGTTCCTCAGTAGCAGAGGTCTCTGAAATCTCACAAGCTTCAGTTTGCTCAGCTTTAGCTTCAGGCTCCTGAGCTGGCACAGATTCACTTACTGTTTCAACCTCCTCCTTTAGCTCCTCCTCCTTTTTCTCCTCAGGAGAAGATGGAACTTCCTCTGGGCTTGCATCGGATTTCTCTGGTGCATCCGTTTTATCTACCTGTTCACCAGTTTCCACTTCCTCTGTAGCCTCCTTGATTTCTCCTTCCTCCTCTGTTGCTGCTTCCTCTTTCTCATCGGCCTCCTTTATGTCCTCGTCTGCAGATTTCTCCTTTATTGTTTCCTCCTCTTTAGGCTTCTTAAAGCTCGTCTTTTTCCTCAGGTTAGAGAAGATTCCCTGAGTGAAGAATCTTCTAAAAGGGGACTGTGTCTCTTGAGATGGTGGAGACGTCGGCGATTCAGCCGGTGCTTCTGCTTCTTTTTCTTTCTCAGCACAGGTTTCTACTTCTTCAGCTGGTTCCTCAGCTGGGGTCTTTTCGGTTTCTTCAGCACCATCTGATTTGGTTTCTGTTGGAGTGTCATCTGTATGAAGGTCCGGTTCTGGTTCAGTCTTTGCAGCACTTTCATCAACGGTCTCAATTTCTGAGGCATCCGCTTTCTTTTCATCTTCAGACTGGATTTCTGCGTTAACAGGTTCTTCTTTGGTTTCCTCCACAGCAGCTTTGGCGGCACCATCCTCCGTTTCTTTTACCGTCAGGAGCTTCACAGGCTCTTCCTTCTCATTTTTGTCCTTCTTCAGTGTAAACTTAAAGCCGACAAAGCGGAAGATCTTTTTGAACCCCACCTCGTTCGACTCTGTGGGTTTCTCCTCGGCTACTTTCTCCTCCGCCGGAGTCGTTTTCTCTTCAGTGACGCACTCGATTTTCTCCTGCTCTCCATTGACTTGAGGCGAGACCTCACCTTGGAGGACCTCGATGGATTCAGGGCTGTCCTCTTTCTGCGGCATGGCCTCGGTCTGGCCAACTGAAATGAGAGGGGAAAACAGAAGAAAGCGCCATTAGAGAGACCCGGGATTCGAACCAATAACCTTAAAAAAAAGAGAGACAAAAATACATGTTTTTTTTTACTGCTGCAATCAAAGTTCAAACATCTGCAGGAAATCAGAAACTTGCTGCAGTACATCTTAAAGCACTTTCATCCACTGCACAGATTTAATCAGCCGTATTATGGTTTTGATGTTTGCAAAAAAAAACACACATGAATTTGGGGGTAAATTATTGCGTAAGTTTTTCGCAATAATACTATCCGTGCCAAATACGCGTATTATTTTATTTAGCGAAGATATAAAAGAACAAGTTACAACCCGTGTCTGTAAATGTTGATGTTAGGACTTTATTATCTCTGGGCACACGGCCACATGGTAACAGGTGAGAAAACAGAGAAACACGTCGACGTACGAGATTCTTCCCACGTCTATCTGTGTTTAGACAGGCGTGCTGTGGATAGAAGGGAGACCGTCAGGGAAGAGCAGACCTCCATCAGGCCTGGCTTCCCTCCGACATCCACTGGGGATGGATGGTTCACATCTGGCTCTGCTTGATCTTGCTTTCACGTCCAACTTTAATAACTCGATTTTCTATGCAACATGACTTCACCTATTACCGTTGACGTTTATATGATTTCCGGATCAGGCAGGGCGTCGGCCTGTGGTTTTACAATCTTATCAGGACCTAGCATGGGCCTTGAAAATGTTTCCCAGGAAGATTTGGAAAGCGTGGATGTTTGTCCTTGGGCATTCAAAAAAAAAGCATAATTGTAATCGTTAAAAAAAGAAAAGGACCTGGATACGATACACACATGCACACTCTGATCTTGTGCAAGGTCAAGCGTTGCTAAAATACAGTACAAATCAGCAGCAGCAACAACAAAGTAACTCCAGGAAGCCTGGAAGATGTCATTCAACCTCCTGCTTTACCACACCAGATCCCATCCCCCCCCCCCAGAGACAGAACGAAAGAGAAACCTCAGCCAGGAAAGCATGCATTGTTTCGTCCCCAGTCCTTTCACAATGGCTCCTCTCGGACTAGGGCCCCTTTCTATTGTCCATCTGAAACTTTAAATAACCATGACAAAAAATCTTGGAGACCGAAGACAGGGGTGGTGGTGAGGGTGGTGGTGGTGGGGGGGGTTTAGAGAAGAAACAGAGCAAGACTGATCGCCGACAAACCAGATTGCTAGGAAATTCACACACAACAAGGCGATGTGATAAGTGTTGCCATTATAATATGTATGAAGGGGCAGGAGGGGGTGTTTGGGTGGAGAAGTTTCTCACTTATACCTGAGAAAGAAACAAGCACCGCATAAATGGGGAGAGAAAAGCATTAAACGGATGAAAAATCAAACATGCCACAAAGTATATAGTATAATACACAGTGTGTGTTGTTTTGTGAAGCCCCTCGCCACTTCACATCTGTCGCTGTCTCTAAAGTGTCCCCGAATGAAACCCGAGCACAGGAATCCGATCCTCTCTCTTGTTTGCGCCTGGATTGTATAGTTTCCCCCGATGGATTTTTCACTAAAACTGAGTGGGGTGGGGAGGGGGGGGTTAAATCCCCGCACCCTTGCTGGGATAACGGACCGAGTGTCCCCGGGTGAGGGGCGTACCATGCCTTTATCGCATGCCTTTCCACCCCTCCCTTTTGTTTGTCACGTTTGGCAAACAGATGTATGAAACTCTAGGCTATTAATTAGCAGAACTGCTGTTTGGAGAGCTCAGGAGTGTGGGGTGGTGGGGGGAGTGTGGAGTGGTGAGAGGAGTGTAGAGCGGTGGGGGGAGTGTGGGGTGGTGGGGGTTCGGCAATGCTGCGCAAACATTACACTGTTTATCTACTTCCACCTACTTCTCAAGACGACCCTTTAACACCACCCAACTCCGCCACCAAGACTGTACCCCATTCCAACAATGCAGTAAATGACCACACCCCAGTCAAACTCATACCTTCTACAAGGAAACAAATATTGTAAAGGATGTAAAAAAAAAAGAAACAAACAAAGGTAAACTATGAATGATATAAAATCCAAATCAGGACTGTAATCAGTGGCAATACGAATGAATCAGCACACAGGGAAAGCCAATTAACCAATAAACTGTTTTTTTTTAAAAATAAGTTTACACACAAACCCACATCTGAAAGCTGGCAAAAGGTAGTAATAAATTCCATATCGCCGTCCCACACCACCCACTGGGACGCCACAGAGGACCCTGACCAAGATCACAAGAGCTTAAAGAAAAAACTAATTAAAATTCCAAAGCTCCAGCCTTTTGAAGTCAGCCGCGATATTTAAAGCCTACGCTTGGAAGATACGTTTCCTCCTACGATCACAGCGCCAGGAAGGAATGCCTTCTCCAAAACTGGACTTTTTCATGAATGGATGTGGGGCGTTAACGCAAACGTCCCCACAACGCACCACACATTGATCTTCACACTATAGTCAATATAGTCATAATAAAGTAAAAAAAAGCAACAAATATAACAGTGATTATTTATTTATTATCAAAGCATTATTATAATTATAATTATAATAATAATAATAATTATTATTATTATTATTATACATCACTGTTATCTATGGAGAACTTTTCAGGGACCGGAACCGGACCTCAGATTTCCGAATCTCACCTGCATCTTCTCACAACACGCCCATCCTGGATTTATTTTTTAACCCTTAAAAATGCAAATTACTTTATTTAAGCCGATTAAAAATCCATAAGAAGTAAATTCACCTGTTAAATAAATGCGAATAATAATAATAATAATAATAAGCCTTACCTGTTAAAGTTATCGTCCCAAGCATTGACAAAAGCTCTCTCTCTCAAAACAAATAATAACGTTGAAAAAATCTTGCTTTGTTGAAAAGAAAGAAAGAAAGAAAAAAAGAAAGAAAGAAAGAAAAAAAGGTTGCTAAGTTGCAGTTATAAACTCTTCCCTCTCGTGGAGTCTCACGGAGGCCGGGCCGCTCCTCGTCTCGCTTTCTGGGTTACAATGAGCCGAAGAGGAGGGCGAGTCACAAATTTCAAGCCACGGCTGACACCAAGGCTCCGATCTGGGACCTCCCTTTCTTCCTTCCCCCCACCCATCTTTCAGCTGTCCCATACCCTTCTCTCTGAATAGAGCTTCCTCTCCTCTCTCTCTCTCTCTCTCTCTCTCTCTCTCTCCTTCCTTGAAATCCCTTCACCATACTCATTCTCACACTCGTTTCCATTCCATCCCCTCTTCACGATACTACGAGGTCACGGAAAAGTCACCCCATCGAATTCCGTACATGCCAGACTGCGGCGTAATGAGACGAGGTTACGCTGATTTTTACTACACGCTCCGTCATTTCTCTTTAACGAATTTTCTATCCATCGGATGGCGTGAGCGATAAACGGATTGCACCAGAGGCTCCGACACTCACTCGAGGAACTTTTTCTAGAAGGTTCCCAGACTACAGGGCGAGTAGAGAACATCCTGATGTTAAATAACCCGTCACTGACTCGCATAGCAGACGTCTCGTAAAGGCATTTTTGCTTTCGCCAGTAACAAGTAGCTTTTCTGGCGGATTAACATACATTAAATCAAATACTACATTTATTGCATGATTCTTTTTATTAAAAAAAAAAGTTATATCGTGCAACAGACCAACAATCAGCAACAATCACCAACAATCACCAACAATCACCAACATCACCAACAACACCAACAACACAATCAATTGGCACCAAACAAGCAACAATCACCAACAATCACCAAATCACCCAACAATCACCAACAACCAATCACCACCAACAATCACCAAGGGGCAATCATCAATCACCAAGGTCACCAACAATTCACCAACAAGGGGCAATCACCAACACCAACAAGTTTCACCAACAATCACCAACAATCACCAACAATCACCAACAATCACCAATTTTCACCAACAATCATCATTAATTTTCACCAACAATCACCAACAATCACCAATTTTCACCAACAATCACCAACAATCACCAATTTTCACCAACAATCACCAATTTTCACCAACAATCATTAATTTTCACCAACAATCACCAACAATCACCAATTTTCACCAACAATCACCAATTTTCACCAACAATCACCAATTTTCACCAACAATCACCAATTTTCACCAACAATCATTAATTTTCACCAACAATCACCAACAATCACCAATTTTCACCAACAATCACCAATTTTCACCAACAATCACCAATTAATTTTCACCAACAATCACCAACAATTTTCACCAACAATCACCAACAATCACCAATTTCACCAACAATCATTAATTTTCACCAACAATCACCAATTTTCACCAACAATCACCAACAATCACCAACAATCACCAATTTTCACCAACAATCACCAACAATCACCAATTTTCACCAACAATCACCAACAATCACCAATTTTCATCAATTTTCACCAACAATCACCAACAATCCCCAATTTTCACCAACAATCACCAATTTTCGATTGCATTCACTTCAACGTCAAGCAAAACTTATACAGAGGAATAAATGATGGAAATCGAACTTTACACAATTTACTAGTTGAAAAGAAGGTTCATAATCATTGTAATAGATATCAATTAATTTTTGAGTCATTATTAGCTTTATATTAATAGATTACCGTGTTAAATTTAACATTTGACACTTTTACATAAACTTGATTAAGTGACAAAAACGCTAAAAAGCGAGAATTATAGCCTTAATAAATCATAATACTTTGGATATTTAAGTACTTTTGAAAAAAAGGTACTTTTGTACGTTTTTACTCAACGTGAAAATTTACTTTTACTTTTATTCAACTAGTTTATATGTTTTCAAATTAAAATTCTAATTTTATTTGTCACGTACACATAAATACAGAATACGACATGCAGTGAAATGCTTCTAACGGCCGTCCGACGTGTAAAGATCAAAGGAAAAAAGAAATGCAAAAGTGCAGCATTTGAAATAAAAAATGGAATTAAAATGTAAAAATAGAATAAATAAATAAATAAATAAGCATCTTAATAAAAGAAGAAAGACTGTGTATAATGTTTAAGGTGATCAGTGTAACGTATAAAATGTCCGTTTGCAATTTTGTGTACTTAAAGTATTTAAATTAAAGTATTTTATTTATGTCTTTATTGATTTTAGGAACTTCAACATGAAAAGTTCCTAACAAGAAAAATAATAAAATGCATATAATGAGTGTGTGTGTGTGTGTGTGTGTGTGTGTTTTTGTACATACAAAATCAAATCAATCATGCATTAGGGTTCAAACACACACACACACACACACACACACACACACACACACACACACAGTCACAGTATTTAACCTGTGACTGAAATTCCATAAATTTATCCACCAGGGAATTTTTTTTCCTTCAGACGTGCGCTCAAAAGTATTGGGACGCCCGACTTTTCCCAACACAAACCTGAAGGCGCCACAATTTGTACCTTTCCAGCATCACAACGCTCGTGTGCGGGTTTGAATTTATTTATAAATACACAATATTTTATTAACACACAGAATGAGGACAAACGAGGGAACGGAGACACATTGTGGAACGTTGTTATAACCTGGTGTGTGTAATGCTTTGTACTGTTTTGTGTTTGTCTCGAGTACGAGTTGGTTAAAAAATGGTTTTAGTTGCGAAGATAAACCATAGCGGACTGTTGTGACTTTTAATTAGCATATGAAGCATGAGCGAGACTCTCTGTGTAAGCCAGAGGCTAAACCAACAGTGTCCCAGTTACAGCTCCAAAGTGTGCTAATGGCTCATTCACACTGTAATTGGAAACAGCTCAGGCATGTCTGACCTGGAGGAAAGCACCTCAGATTCCACACACAGACACACACACACACACACACACACACACACACACACACACACACACACAGAGGGTCCTAATCAGAGATCTCACACCTCGGCATTGTCCTGCAGGAATGTGCAAATTCCAGGTGAAACACCGAAGTCTTCCCTTAAAGGGGTGATAACAGCCGGCCTTCAAGCCTCGAGACAAACTCCAGACACGGAGCATTCTCAGCTGCTCCACACAATCAGCAGGATGTTTCAATGAGAGGCACGTATATATATGTGTGTGTGTGTGTGTGTGTGTGTGTGTGTGTGTGTGTGTGTAAATGTCGTCCCTAACTGTATAAATGTCACGTTTTAATTCGTAAAACCAACAAAAATAAAGATAAAGCAATCTCGCATGGAAAAAGGGACTTCACTGTTAATCACGTCTCAGCCGCATTTTTCCCTTGTTTTTTATTTGTTTTACTGCTATTTACTTTCAAAGTCCATTTAGAATTTTAAAAATGTATTCATAAGATTTGTTCAAAGCCTTTTTATATAATATAATATATAATATATGGGGTATTAAATAAATACTTTTCTTGGGGTGTATATAAATAAAATTTAAAATTTAATACCATATATATATATATATATATATATATATATATATATATATATATATATATATATATATATATATATATATGGGATATATGGTATTATATTTGAAATTTTATTTATTTCTTTATTATTACTATTTAATTATTTTAATTGTACTAAATAAAAAATGTAATTTAATAAATACTTTAGAATATTTAATGTATATATAATATTTAATGATTAAATAAATGTTTTATTATATGTAATTTCATTTGAATATTTATGTATTATTTATATATTTCCCACATATAAAATTACCCAATGGTTTTATCCACGGCTCCCATTTAGCGCAGATATTTTATTATTTAACATAAAAAAACACATATATATATATATATATATATATATATATATATATATATATATATAAAATTTAAAGGATCTTAGTGCTTATTTGATCTTTTTTGTTATATATTACATTTGTTTTATGTACATTATTTCTGGGGACATACTGACACATTAATTGTAAATAATTTGCAGTCGCTTTTTCCCCCCCAATGTTTAGTTGTTTAGTGAAAAGGCCGGATTGAGTGCACAGTGAGTCCTGTTCTGTCTGAGCGATGTGACACACTGAAAAAGCCTTTTAATACTCGGTGAGTCAGTGCGAGAGGAATTCAGCACATACAGAAGACGCAGTTCTCTCTCAGCGCCGCACGCCACTGCAGCCGAAATTCCTCGAAGGAAATGGTTTCTTCCTCCATGAATCATACAGACATGATGTACAGCGTACGGACAAAAGTATTCCACAATTCTGTGGAAGAGCCGGAGTTTATTCCAACAGCAAAATCGACACGTGTGTATCATTCATATAGTCACGTGTTCACAAACGTTTATCCATATAGTGTCTTCAATAACCACAAATAACAAAATGTGGTTATAAAATAAGAAGAGTCAAGAATTAACCGTTTATACATACTGGACTTTACCGAACCACACTGGGCTGTTCTGGACTCTTCATACAATCCAGTGTAGTCCAGAGCTTTTCTGAATTGTAATCAACCATAGTGGACTGTTCTGACCTGCATTAAATCATACTGGGATGTTCTGAACCAAAATGGACTGTTCTGGACTGTTCATAAAGTTGAATGTGGCTCTTAACTGTTCTGAAATGTATTGAATTCTACTGTGCTGTTCTGAACCATACTCTACTTTACTGAACTGTATTGAACCATACTGGACTGTTCTGGACTGTTCATACAGCCAAGTGTGGTTCTGAACTGTTCTGAAATGTAATCAACCATAGTGGACTGTTCTGAACTGTATTGAATCATACTGGGTTGTTCTGATTCAAAATGGACTGTTCTGGACTGTTCATAAAGTTGAATGTGGCTCTGAACTGTTCTGAACTGTATTTAATCATACTGGGCTGTTCTGAACCAAACTGGACTTTACGGAACCACACTGGACAGTTCTGCACTGTTCATACAGCCCAAATGTGGTTCTGAACTGTTCTAAAATGTATTGAATTCCACTGGGCTGTTCTGAACCATACTGGACTTTACTGAACTGTATTGAACCACACTGGACTGTTCTGGACTGTTCATACAGTTGTGTGTGGTTCTGAACTGTTCTGAATTGTACTGAACCACACTGGACTTTACTGAATGACACTGAACTGTAGTGAACTGCACTGGACTGTTCTGAACCCATTTTTGTATCCAACTGTGCAAAACTAGAGTGTGTTGTGTTGTACTGTACTATTGTGTGTTGTTGTTGTACTGTACTAGTGTGTGTTGTTGTTGTACTGTACTAGTGTGTGTTGTGTTGTACTGTACTATTGTGTGTTGTTGTTGTACTGTACTAGTGTGTGTTGTATTGTACTAGTGTGTGTTGTGTTGTACTATACTATTGTGTGCTGTGTTGTACTGTACTGTACTAGTGTGTGTTGTGTTGTACTGTACTAGTGTGTGTTGTGTTGTTGTTGTTACTGTACTATTGTGTGTTGTGTTGTGTTGTATTGTACTATTGTGTGTGTTGTGTTGTACTAGTTGTACTGTACTAGTGTGTGTTGTGTTGTGTTGTACTGTACTATTGTTTGTTTTATTGTACTAGTGTGTGTTGTGTTGTACTGTACTAGTGTGTGTTGTACTGTACTAGTGTGTGTTGTGTTGTGTTGTACTGTACTATTGTGTGTTGTACTGTACTAGTGTGTGTTGTACTGTACTATTGTGTGCTGTGTTGTACTGTACTGTACTACTGTGTGTTGTGTTGTTCTGTGCTAGTGTGTTGTGTTGTGTTGCATTGTGTTGTACTGTACTAGTGTGTGTTGTGTTGTGTTGTACTGTACTATTGTTTGTTTTATTGTACTAGTGTGTGTTGTGTTGTACTGTACTATTGTGTGTTGTACTGTACTAGTGTGTGTTGTGTTGTACTGTACTACAGAGTGTTGCGTTGTGTTGTTGTGTTGTACTATTGTGTGTTGTTGAGCTCTTTTATCTGAAGAATCAGTGAAACGTGACTGAATCCAGAATCTGAGGTGTGGTTCTGACCGTGCACTGGGCGAGGTGAGCTACATGCTTAGGTTTACGGAATGAGGGGGATGGAGTGACATCATCATCAAGACACACACACACACACACACACACACACACACACACATTCCTCGAGCTGGGGGTTGAGGTTGAAATAATGGGAGGAAAAGGAAATGAGCAGTGTGTGTGTGAATCTAATCCAGATCACAGAGAGAGAGAGAGAGAGATAGAGAAGGGGGGAGAGAGAGGGACAGAGAGGTGTAGCAAAGAGATAAAGAGAAAGAATCCCTCCGTCACTGCTTAGAGAGAAAGAACAAAAAAAAACATACACATAAATAGGGGAAAAATAAGATAGATAGAGATAGATAGATAGATAGATAGATAGATAGATAGATAGATAGATAGATAGATAGATAGATATGAAAGTATAAATATCAATTAATATCAATTAAATAAATATCAATTTATCAATATCTCTCTCTCTTTCATACACACACACACACACACACACACACACACAACCACCACACCACACACCCCCTACACACATATACACCCAACATACAACACACACAACACCATACACACACAACATACACATACACACCCAATACACACCACAAACACACACATACACATACACACACACACACACACACACACACACACACACACACACACACACACACACACACACACACACACACACACACACACACACACACACACACACACACACACACCACACACACTTCCTTTTATCTCGTGCTCTCTGGATAACCGGATGTAAAGGAATGCGACAGGAAAAGCACTCATTCTTTTGCGTCATGACTTCTTCTTCCTTCTGCAGTTTTCTGTTCCCGAGTGGAGATCATTCCCTCGTTCCCTGTGCACTTTGTTCCCAGACTTCCTGAATTGTTCTCCATGTCCACTTTCTCATTCCCGTCTCAGCGTATGAATCACATTTGGATTGACATTATTAACAGAGTCAGCGGAATTCCGGGTACGACCCAAAAAAAACCTCCATCGTCATCACAATCATCCGAATCCCATCAATCCCACATAAACATGTACCATATTGATATATACCGATTGATATACCGATTGATGCAATACTGATTAATCAGATAATCATGTAACTTTTCCTTTATTAAAGAGTAAAACTAAATTTACAAGAGAAAATAAAACAGGTCTCTTAAATTAAACTAAAAAATTGTTTCCTTGTAATGAATATTACTAAAATTACAATCAAGAATATCAGTGAAAATTAAACCCATTTAGTGTATTTAATTGCCATATTATCCAAATATAAATAAACAATATACGTTAAATAGAAATACATAATGACTCCAAAAAGTTAAAGCACTATATTTTTTGTTTTTTTAAGGTCAATGTTATTAACTTGTGTTATAACGCAGTGTGCGTTACTATATGAGTGATCTGCTCCATCACTCTGCGTCGTGTTGTGTGAATGAACAAAACCCAAACAATAAATAAATAAATAAACATTCAGTGCATCCACTCACACTTCCTAAATGTCCCCCAATGACGCCCCCTAGCTGCGCATTCACAACAGGTACGATCTCCTCACTATATTAGTGTATATTAGCGTATGGAACCTTACGCAAGGGCATCGCATTCCCAAATCCGTATTACTGCAATAAAGCGCTTCCGTATAACCTAAACACCGTATCACCAGTTTATATGGAAAAGCAACCGGAACACAATTCTTAAAGGAGCCACGTCACATATTTTACACTTCATAACAACACTAAACAAAATAACATTGTCATTAACAAGAAATTACTATTAAAAGTTTACAGAGTAAAATAAATATTAAATATAATTTGATTAAAGGGAGAGATTTTGAGTGAAATGTATAGAATTATAATTATATCTGTTACAGTTACAGGATTACAAACATGAAAAGTCTTCTGGTACGTTGAAAACGTGTGATTATTTAAAAGTTAACTTGTTTCTAAATTTGGGAAATTATTTCTTTCTTTTGCCGGAATTCAAAAGACAAAAAAGTCAAATTTGTGTTTTATCGTTTCTCTGGTAACACCTCTCCACAAAAGATCTCCTCACCACCATGTCCACTACATCAAACCAACCTTCCAGCAGAACATCCATAAACCATATAAACTCTGTGTTTCTCCTCTGAACACAATCAAACCTCCACAACATCATTTCCAAAACATCCATCAAATACGTTCATCTGGGAACAAATAAACCAGGACATGTTCCTTACACATCCACATTTCCACATTCCACTTTCTCCTGTAATGAGCTCCAGGATTTCTCCTCTAGATCTTATAGCGCTTTTGTGGAGATTTTGTGGAGATTTTGTGGAGATTTTGTGGAGATTTTTATGGAGATTTTATGGAGAATTTGTGGAGATTTTGTGGAGATTTTATGGAGAATTTGTGGAGATTTTGTGGAGATTTTGTGGAGATTTTTTTAGAAATTTTATGGAGAATTTATGAAGAATTTGTGGAGAATTTGTGGAGATTTTATGGAGATTTCTTAAGAGATTTTGTGGCGATTTTATGGATATTTTGTGGAGAATTTGTTGAGAATTTATGGAGATTTTATAGAGATTTTGTGGAGATTTTATGGAGAATTTGTGGAGATTTTTTTGGAGATTTTTTTGGAGAATTTGTGGAGAATTTGTTTAGAATTTATGGAGATTTTATAGAGATTTTATAGAGATTTTATAGAGATTTTATAGAGAATTTATGGAGATTTTATGGAGAATTTATGGAGATTTTATGGAGAATTTATGGAGATTTTATGGAGATTTTATGGAGAATTTGTGGAGATTTTGTGGAGATTTTTTTGGAGAATTTGTGGAGAATTTGCTGAGATTTTACAGAGACCTATATGTGTGTTAGTAAAGTCAAGTCCTGATTAAACAGGATTAAAGCTGTATAGCAGAAGCTCTTCCACATCTTCCAAACCCATATAACGTGGTGTTGTGCACAGGTGCCTCGTCCTGCTGAAACACGATTCCGGCTCAAACGAAGGGAAAATTTCGCCCTACATATGATCAAATTCATGAATCTGGGCGTCTGGTTTTCATTAACTCGAAGAATCTGTAATACTTTTGAAATGACGGTGAAAAAGAAAGGAAAGAAAAAGAGGAGTGAAGTGGATTCTGCAGCGGGGGATTTTACAGTACGGGGTTTCGGGACGGAGACGAGGAGCTTCGCAGCTGCGACGCCGAATCCTCAACGCTTTTCCCAAAAGGTGATGAAACGCTTTTGGCGAACGTGCAGCATGCTCTTGCAGGACTTGATCATTCGCACTTGTGTAAACACACACACACACACACACACACACACACACACACACACTGAAAAGATAATTGGATGCATACGCAAAAAAAACTTCGATAACCAAAAACAAGTGGATAATTCTAATATCATGTCATCAACACACACACACACACACACACACACACACACACACACACACACACACACACACACACACACACACACACACACACACACGGTTTGTTTTCCTGACTTAGCCTCTGAATGAGATA